>CM076581.1:565388660-565501666 GCA_034641835.2 Pinus albicaulis
ATTTTTTTTTTAACCGGTTCATTGGCATCTGACCGCTCCCAGTTAGACCGGTTCCGGTTAGAAACCCGGTTCATTAGGTCCACCGGTCCAGTCACCGGTTCCAGTTTTTAAAACTATGACTTCAATAGAACCTTTACCTTTCCACAAGGTGAGCTATTACAAGTCTTAATTATTTGATCACTAAATATCTAACACTCAAGCATAGTAGAACTCTGTTGGAACATGAATTTTAGCTCTACAATGTCTTTAGTTTTGTAATCTATCATTGCTAATTTGAGTGAATGCGATGCAGTGAAAAACTCAGAGACTAAAAATATGTCTACTTCAATAGGACCTTTCCCTTTCCAAAAGGTGAGCTATTACAAGTCTTCATAATTTTATCAGTAAATAGCTAATGTGTATCGTAGAACTCTATTGGGAAATGAATTTTAGTTCTGCAATGTCTTTCGTTTCATAATCAAGTCTAAATGTAAAATGAGGGAAAGCATTTCTCATTCTTATTTTATTGGGCACTTCACAGATCAACACAGATTAGAAGCCTCATCTTAAACAACAATATAATGAATTAATATTGAATGTGTGGGAAAGTGAATTGATGATTGTAGACACATTATGAAGATAGCCAAAATGAGCATGGCAGCAGAGAATGGAGATATTGACAAGACTTATCCATTGGTAGAGGAACCTGAAAAATATTGAGAAATCAGTGCAGCTTGCACCAGAAGCCACCTATCCTCAGAAACTTAAAGATATTATTGGGAATGAAAAGGGATTTTAACTTTAATCATTGAAAATAATGACGATGTTCTGTTCTAGAATATAGCTAGAATATATTATGGTCTACAACCCTACACAATCAAATTCCCAAGAACAATCTCCAAGTGATAGTTATTAAGCATCAACCATGCAATTTGTTTGGTCTCTAGAAACACACACAACCTTCAAATAAATTGCATACTCTGTTCTCATTATAAATCACAATGCCAATTCTTGAAGTCTATGGTCTGTTCAAGCAACCAAACACAAACAAAAGATGAAGCTTTACATGGAATGAAAGGTCTTTGCAACTATGGCATTACCTCAACAACAAAGTGATCCCAGATCTTGTCACTGTGAGCTTCCATGACTCCCTTTAAAATCATAAACCCCAAGTCTCAAATGATGTCATCCATTTCAAGGAAGAGCCCCCGCTTCTCACATAGCATCTACAAAATTGGTCAAAACCAACATAAGATAGCATGACGACTTTAAACCATGTCTCAAAATAACAAAATTGAATTATTGAGTGCATATAAAAACCTTGTTAATCTAACAATTTAACTGACCTCTATAAGTGATTCTTGGGGCTGACTCATGTTCTCCACTATGATAGGGCACCCCATAGTTTGACGACCCAATTCCACTGACCAGCTTGCAGCACTTTCCAGGTTGCCTTTTTAAAGAAAGTCACCATCCTTATCAAGCACCTACATAGTTTCCAAGGAAATAAACAATTATACTTGAATGGAAAGTTTACAGTCATATTTATTTTTTAACTGTTGGAAGAAGCAATTTATCAATTGGAGAAAAATAGTCACTGCATGGATGGAAAATACATAAAGAAGCACAAGAAGATCTGAATTACAATTATAAATCCCCAGTAGATCAAAATGTCAATGTAATATTTTAAAGCACCAGTAAACACCAAGAATGGAGATGGAATACCAGTTAGTATTATCTCAAGGACTAGGAGGAAAATGCAGAATTATTAGCTTATACAGTCTCTTAAAGCTAGAACCTTTAGGAAATAAAACAATAAATATTAAGATTAAAGGTAGATATTATCCTACAACACTGTTGGCAAAGAAACTGAGATGTGAGAATGGCACTTACGTTTTTGTAAATGTTCATCCTGGTTTTTGCTGACCTGCATGGAGGAAATGGCAGAATGATTAGCTTAACTGTGCTTAAGCTAAGGAATCCTCCAATTGACCATCCAGTAATATGCTCAGATTCTTTATGCTCCTTTTCTCCATAGTTTGTTTTGCAACCCACAACTGAATAGTTCGTTTTGAAACCAACAGTCGCTGAAGAAGGCTAAAAAATGGCATGTGCCCAAGAAATTTGTATTTTTTGGGTTCTTTTAAATGAGTAATTTCTAGGGCTATGATCTAATAATAATATAGAAAATTCTCATTTCAATCTTAAAAAATATAAAAATTGCAGAAACTTCACACATATCAAATTTTTATGTGTTCAATTTTTTGTATGGACAAGATTAATGGTGCAATCCGAAAACAATAGTCACTGTCATTGGCAGGGACTAAAAATATATCTACTAAATGGGCCTAAAAATTTTTATAGATAAGAAACAAAGGAATCTCTCTTCATAACCAAATATCAATTTTGGAGTTCTCGAAACAAAATAGAAAAATCAATATGTTTTATTTCTTAAGGTTCAACCATATTCCTTCACAATCTGAACGGACATAATCCATGTTCACATCAACGTTGACATCGACATCAGCTATATCTTCTTCAATTACACATTTTGTGTCTTGAAATTCCACAACATGTGACAAATCTGCATACTCGGGTTCATATGATGCATTATTTCTCAATCCTTTTGGAGGACATGTTAACACTACATACCAGTCAGTCTCAACTAGATCTTGTACATAGAATACTTGTTTAGCTTGCGATGCTAGAATAAATGGATCATCTTGCCAATGATTTGGCTTAAAAATTTCTTCATATTCACCATTGTAAAACCCAAATCATCAGTTTTGATCCCTCTCTTATTGTATACATCAATCCAATTACATTTGAACAATGTGTACTCCATACAAAAATAGTCCAATGTAATTATTTCTTCTACCACTCCATAAAATGTTGTGGTTTGAAGTATAGGGTTTGCATCTTTGGAACTTTACCTCATCATTGTTTGAGCTTCCATACACACGCCACTATTTTGGGTGGTTCTCTCATTCTCCATGATTTTTGTATGGAATCTATAACCATTGTTTAGGTATCCCTTGTACTTATTCACGAATTTCCTGGGACCATGCGCTAGCCATTTAAGTGTATCAGACACATTTCCATCTCCCTCCACCTGTATATTTTTAGATTTTTAAATGTAGTTAGAATTCATACATTCAACCTCTAAAAAAAATATTTAATTTCCTGCATGATAATATTCCAATGTAATGATTTTTAAGTACACTTATAATATAAATAATGTACTTACCTGTTGTTTTAACCAGCTAGTAAATTTATGGCTGTGGAGTTTCTGCAATAGAGCTTCATTTTTTTTCATTTGGGTAATTGAGTTAGCAATCTCCATTTTGTGCATCCTAATTCAACAATTATGGACAATAGATATGGTGGTTAATGTGTTTTGATTAAATATGAATAAAAAAATTAAAGGTCAAATATCTTAAACCTTAAACAACCTTAAACAAACAAATAAAAAAATTACAGGCCAAATATGTAACTTACTCTATCCATGGATCAACTTCGTTTGTGTGAAATAGAACCCACCTATGGGCTTGTTCCCAACTAATGCCATCCAATTCTGAAGGAATTGGAGCAGATAATGGCTTTCCATCAAGGATAACTTCTTCAACTTCCTCATCCCACACTTCATTTCGACCATGTGTGGATCCAATAGCTTCCATACCTTTCAAGTATCCTCCACAAAACTTTATTGATTCCTTCACAGTATAGCTTTCAGCAATGCATCCTTTAGGCCTATTTTTGTTCTTAACATAACTCTTACATACTTTCATGTTCCTACAAAATTAACAAACAAAAAAATTAAGTAATGTCAAAATCTTTAAAAAAAAATATTTGTTGTCTTGATAAAAAGTAAAGTTTCACGTACCTCTCAAAGGGGTACATCCATCTATATGCAACTGGCCCACAATATCGAAGCTCATGTACCAAATGTACATTCAAATGCAACATTATATCAAAGAATGAAGGAGTGAAGTACTTTTCAAGAAAGCACAATGTCTCCACAATATCATTTTCCAGCTTATCAAGACTCTCTACTAAAACTGATTTTGCACAGATTTGCCTATAAAAGTAACAAAGCTTGCAAAGCGTCTTTTGGACAACAATTGGTAACACATGACGCAAAGCCACTGGGAGGAGTTGTTGCATTAGAAAATGGCAATCATGTTCTTTCATACCATGGAAATTAAGCTCTTCCATAGATATATGATTTTTTGGATTAGAATTGTAACCGTCTGGCACCTTTAACATGAAAAGAACATGACATAGGGTCTGTTTCTCTTTCTTTGAAAGAGTATGTGGTGCAGGTGGGAGGAATATTTTCTATCCTTTAACTTCTGGCCATAGTGATTTCCTCAAGCCCATTTTTTGCAAGTCATCACATGATTTTTTCCCATCTTTGGACTTCCCTTTTATATCCAGAAGGGTTCCAAAAATGCTTTCACACACATTCTTCTCCACATGCATTACATCTAAATTGTGGCGTATTAGGAGTTTCTGCATTCCAACACATCAAGAATATCAGAAAAATATTTAATATGGACAAAAAGATAAACAGTCAATTCAACCAAGACATCTAATCACAATGAGGTCAACTAAGCAAGTTGTGTCCAATAATTAGGCATGGTTGATCATGGGTCTACATACCTCCCAATATCGTAGATTGAATAGAATTGATTGTTTCTTCCACACTACAACATCAGTTTTTTCACATATTTTACTGTTTCTTTTCCTTTTATTTGATTCAATCTTCCCCCATATTGCTTCCTTTCCCTTTGTTTCCTTAAAAATATCTGACACTTTCACAATTGGAGGGGTATAACGATGCTCCTCCTTCCCATTAAACGATGCCTTTTGTGAGCGAAACTTATGACATTGAGGAAGAAATCTCCTATGTCCCATGCACACACATTTCCTGCGACAACTGAGGTACTCTGATTCTGTGTTCCTCCCACATATGGGACATGCATTATAGCCTTTTGTTGTGCAACCAGCCATATTCCCATAAGCAGTAAAATCATGGATCACCCACATAAGAATTGCCTTCATGTTAAATGATGTCTTACTATAAGCAGCATATGTCCATACCCTTTGGTCCCATAATTCCTTTAGTTCATCTACCAAGGGTTCCAAATACACATCAATGTCATTTCCTGGTTGCTTGGGACCAGGTATTAACAATGTTAGCATACAAAAATTGCTTTTTGTGCACAACCATGGTGGAAGGTTGTATGTAACTAACACTACAGGCCAAACAAAGTAAGTGTTGCTCAAGTCTCCAAAAGGATTAAATCCATCTACTGCCATTGCAAGTCGTACATTGCGAGGTTCGCTAGAAAAACTAGGCCATTTTTCATCAATAGTTTTCCATGCTGGGCTATCAACAGGATGGTGCATTTGACCATCATTGCTTGCATTCTCATGATGCCACCTCATTTTTTGTGACATATCTGTAGAGCTATAATGAAGAAAAAAAAAATTCATTTATATAAAGTATTATCATATAATAACACTATGACAAATGGTAAAGATAATACAAGAAGGGGAAAACTTGAATAAAATTATAGTGTTCAAGATCATACCTATACATTATTTTTAGCCTTGGTGCTATGGGAAAATATCTTAACACCTTGGCTGGAACACCTTTCCGCACCTTTTGAGATTGAGCATCCACCTTCCATCGAGATTTTCCACATGTTGGGCATTGATCTTTACTTTCATATCTTCCTCGATATAAAAGGAAATCATTTGGACATGCGTGTATCATATCATAGTTTAACCCCAATGATTTTATCAGCTTTTTTGCAGCATATGCAGAATCTGGAAATGTGTTATCTTTAGGAAGCACCTTTTTTTGCAATTTTAACATTTGGTCAAAACTTGTATCAGACCATCCACTCTTCACTTTCAGATTGTAGAATTCTACAGTGGCTGATAGTTTTGTGAAGTCAACACAACCTGGGTACAACGGCCTCTTGGCATCTTCGATAAGCTTCTTATATTCATTAACTTCATTTAGTACATTTGTTGATGCCAACCCCTCATTATCACAACTCTCATTGATGTTTTGATTAAGACATCGATTGGCATCATTCACTATTTCAAGCATTTGATCACCGACAATGGTTGCATCATCATCATCATCATCAATTAGAGGTTCCCTATCGTTCCTAAACAATGTTTCATGCTCATCACCTTGATTATCATAATCACGTTCCACAACATGTTCATAACCCTATTAATAAGAAAATCAAAATTTATGTTAATAATTTTATGGTTTTTATGAAAATTAGAATCAATAGCATTTGGTCAACATATTCAAATAGGACCCTTGACTAATATGAAATGGCTTACCAGTTGAGATGAAATATGCTCGAGAACTTCATGTGGCTCATTTTCAGAATGTTGCCTATCCTTGCCAATAATAGATGGAATCTAAAGGAGACAAAAAAAAAAATTGAAGTTTGCACATATAAAAATAAGTGATATCTTTATTGTAAAACATATAAGAGTAAAACTAGATCAATTCAAAAAAAATTCAAGATACCTGAATGGGAATGCTCTCTCCATGGAAATACCAAATGCTATATTGTTCGATTATACCATCGCAAATCAAGTGCTCTCGTACTTTATCAAATGTTTGTACTTTCACTATGCCACATTTATTACATGGACATTTTGTGGACATCTTATTCCTTGATTGCTCCTCGGCAAACTTTAAGAATTCCTCAACCCCATCTCTATATTCTTTTAGTGTTCTGCACATAACCAATTTACAAGTCATATAAATTTAATTGAGAAAAAGTTACCACTTATACATTTTTCACATATCACGATGAATAATCAAATATAAAAACTACACCTATTTTTCAATTTCATCCAATTTCTTTTGTCCATTTGATAATATGTTCCAAGGTCCTTTGAAATTGCGTCTGCAAAGAGCTATATAAGTTAGTTGATACTAAAGATAGATAAAAAGTGAACTGAAGATAGATTAGTTAACTAATTGTCAAGAAATTCAGTTACAAGTGAAAAATAATTCTGTCTCTATACATTTGACTGAGTAATTTGATAATTGACTTGATAAAATATTAAAGAAGAATATACATAAACAAGATCACAAGAAATTAGCATGAAGAGAATTTTATTAGACTACAGCACTACAAGATTCTCAACATGGTATCAGAGCTAAGGTGGCAGTCAAAGAAGGGCATATTAAGTGGCACTTAAGGATTAGATCACAGTCAACAACAACTCAAATATCTTTCGGATAGAGAAAAGTGATGGGCTCGATCTCTATTACAATCATCAAAGAAGAAGGGACTCGGTGAAGGAACAATGAAGTATAAATGTAATATTCCCAATTAGCAATGGCTAATTGGAATATTCTATTTTGGTCAATTTTGCCTTATGTAGTTATATTATAAATAAAAGTGAGCAGAGGGGGACATAACTCACTCAAAAAATAAAAAGTGCGCTCCCTAGTAGACACACGTTGTAACTTAAGTGAGCCAAGGGGGCCAAGAGACCACATAGAGAGGGGGCCCACGTAGACCACATGGAGGGACTGTGAAGGCAAAGATGGAGCATGTGGCAAAGGGAGGCTACGTTGGAGGAGGTGAGCCTTAGGGTTTGAGAGAGGCTAACGCTATATAGAGGGAGAGTCTCCTCATTTTGGTCATTCGATGTTTATGATATTGAGCTGGTCATTTCAACTTCTTAAGCATGCTGGTTGTTTAGCTAGTCTGCAACACTGTTTAGTGCACCGAGTGTCTCTGTTCGAAGATCTCATCCTCAACCCCGGGGGACTTTGAGTGCCTGCTCGGGTGAGGTTTTCCCATCAGTATTTTTCAGGAGGGTTGGAGTTTGGATTTTGCAAAGGAGCAATGCATCCATAGACTGTGCAGTCTTGAGAGGGAGGGCACAGTCCATTTTTGGGGAGCTCCGGATTGGGTTTCTTTCGGAGGTTTTGGGCTTGGAGATTGAGCAAGGGGCCAGCCCTTTCCTGAGGATTTTGGCAGAGTTTGTGGCCATGTTTTGGTGGTTTCCATTCAGCCTCAGCGCAGAGCCTTGGAGGATAGCGTAGATCCTCAAGGGGGTGATTTTCGAGGGTCGGTCATTCCAGAAATGCTCTCTGGATTTTTCTGGGTTTGGTGAGTAGAGGCTGATTCCAGAGTTTTAGCTTATTCCAAGTAGGGGAGCAGCCCCAGATACTCATCTTGTTCCAACAGTAGCAGCTACAAGGCAGTTTTCTAGCAGCTAGGACGCAGATCAGAGAGCAGCCATTCCATCAACATTCTGAGAGTATTTCTTCGCTTGCCTTGAACAAGTCTAGGTGCCATCACTCTGATCACCTATTGTACTCACTTATATTTCTCAGCATAATAAAATGGCTCAGCATTCTCTTTGCATTTCTTGAGTATCTGTTCGTGTTCTATATATATATGCTATTGTATGCTTGCACTATAGTTATTTTTCTCCTTGAGCTTTCCAATACTATACCACTTGGTGTGTTTTCCCCATACTCTTAGACAGAGTCTGGAAAGGGCCAGATAGCCTCCAGATCTCACCCTCTTTTCAGAGGTGAAATATCTGGTAAATGCCCTCCTACTCCATCTCTGGTTGGAATTTTCTTGTGTTTTAGAGATATCTCTGAAATGGGATATTACAGTGGTATCAGAGCATAGATCTAGCTCAACCTGTGGAGCTAGTTTTCTATGACACTGGGGAAAAAACCCTACATCTGCTACAGAGGTAGGAACTACAAAGATATTGAGCATAGGTTGGAGAACACCTACGGAGAGGATGACTGTGCTAGGGTGGTGGACGCAAAACAAAAAAAACCAATGGTAGATGATAGTGAGGCAAAACAGTTTGGGGAGGCACTCCTCAAATTAGTGCAGGATCTGGCGAGACAGATTGAGGTGATGGGTCATAGATTCACTGTTGTGGAGGCTAGATAGCGTGAAACCCCAAGGGGTTTCCATGTTGGCGAGGGGTCAGGCACATCCCATCATTTGCCGGAGCGGGATGCCACTCTGCACCAGGCATCACATGCACCCACACGTTCCACTATGCCCACCTTTCTGGGTGCAGACACAGGGGCAGGAATACAGCATGAGCCAAAGCCTGGTCACATGGGTGACTATTTTGCTGAGTACCAGGCATATGGGTAGGAGTTCAGGGATGCCCTTTCATTTAGACATTTTGTTCAGCTCCAGCAGGACAGCAGACCCGGTGATCATCACAGAGAACACCGGCATTATCATGATGGGGACACACAACATACAGCGAGACGATTCCATTTGCCAACGTTTGATGGCTCATCAAACAGTTCGACAAAGTCTTGGGTGGAGAAGCTGGATATATATTTCCAGCTTAACCAGATGGCAGAGTCGGAGGCCATCAAGGTGGCTATGTTGCATTTGGATGGTGAGGCCCAGGACTGGTGTTTCCATGGGATGGTGACACTCGGGCATTCGACAGTGACCACATATGTCGAGTTCACCCGGAGACTGATAGAGAGATTTGACCGGAGGGATCCGGAGGAGCATTTTGTTGAGTTGATGAGGCTCAAATAGACTGGGAGCCCGGAGATGTATATTGCAGATTTCCTGAGGGTTTCAGTGATGGTGCCAGATCTATCCGTAGCACAAATGATCTACATGTTTTTTGAGGTGTTAGCAGAGCCACTTCGGGGTCTAGTCAGATCCACTAGACCAGCCACACTCCAGGATGCCATTGGCAGGACCCAGGATTTGCAGGATGCCTTACCCAGGACTAGGACACCTTACCCCCAAAGACAGGCTTTCCAACCAAAGGGAAAGGATGTGAGGATTCCGCCTCCAAAGGGGAATCAGGGTATGGTACAGCTAGATGATGATGCCAGGAGGGAGTTGAAGAAGAAGAGGTTGTGCTTTACCTATCAGGAGTCGTGGGCACCAGGACACAGATGTGCTGCGGGCAAAGCACATTTAATCAAGATCTTCTCCGAGAGCAGCGGGGAATAGGATGAGTATGAGGATGGAGAGGCAAGAGATAGTCAAATAGCGCAAGACCATTTTCCACCTCCACCTCCAGGAGCAGGAGGTGCATCTTTTGCACCCACAAGGGGAACCCTTGCAGCATTGCAAGGAGTACCCAAGGATTTGACGCTGCGTGTCCGAGGGACAGTACGGGGGCAGCGAATTTTGGTTTTGGTAGACAGTGGGGCAACCCACAACTTCATCGATGCACAGATGGTTGAGCGGAGAGGCATACTGACAGAAAGATTCGATGGATTCTCAGTGTTCAATGGTTGATTACTTTGGGGAAGGTCACCACAGATTGGGAGGCCTTGGAGATGGAGTGGGATGATAAGAAGACCGAGAAGCATCAGAAGATACGTGGGATGCACACTTAGCCACCCCAGACTGTTTCAGCTCACCGGATGGAGTTAGACTTCCGGAAGGGAGACATAGAGTGGGCGGTTGAGTTGCAGGCATCAGAGACAGGGACTACCGAGCAGACAGTTCATCCAGATATACAGGCCATCCTTGATAGATATGATACGGTGTTTCGGGAGATATCGCTGGGACAGCCACCAGATCAGGGGTTTGAGCACACTATTGAGCTAAAGCAGGGCATCCAGGCCGTTATTACCACACCCTATAGGCACCCCAAAGCCTATCGGGATGAGATTGAGCGGGCCATCTAGAAGTTGCTGGCTCTTGGACATATTCGGCCTAGCACTAGTCCTTTTGCTTCTTCGGTGGTGTTGGTGAAGAAGAAGGACGACACATTGAGAATGTGCATTGATTACAGGGCCCTGAATAAGAAGACCATGAAGAACAGGTACCCCATACTGCAGATAGATGAGTTGATGGATGAGTTGAGAGGAGCACAGTTCTTCTCAAAGATCGACTTGAGATCTGGGTACCACCAAATTCGCGTGAGAGAACAGGACATTCCCAAGACCGCTTTCAGGTGCCATTATGGCCACTTTGAGTTCTTGGTTATGCCTTTCAGGCTAACCAATGCCCCAACTACTTTCCAGTCATGCATGAACCATATCTTCCGTAGTCATCTGAGGAATTTTATGTTGGTCTTTTTCGATGATATACTGATATATAGCAGGACTTGGGAGGAGCATCTCCAGCATATAGAGGCAGTGCTGCATATCTTGGAGGAGCAACAATTCTATGCTAAGCTCTCCAAGTGTGAGTTTGGGTTGATGGAGATGTTGTATTTGGGTCACATCATAGGAGTGGACAATGTGAGGATCCACGAGGAAAAGATCAGGGCCATCAGAGATTGGCCAGAGCTGAGAAACGTGACGGAACTTTGAGGATTTGTTGGTATCTGCGCTTATTACAGGAAGTTCGTCAAAATTTTCTCTCAGCTTGCTACGCCCCTTATAGATTTGACGAAGAAGGGGGCATTCAGTTGGACAGATACAGTGCAGTGGGCCTTTAACAGGCTCTAGGAGGTTATGAGTAGCTACCCAGTTCTTGCGTTGCCAAATTTTACGGAGCCTTTTGTTTTGGAGTGTGATGCATTGGGAGAGGGGATCGGTGTAGTTTTGATGCAGGGAGGCCACCCTATAGCCTATGAGAGCTGGAAGCTCCTTCCTCATGAGCGGTTGTATCCTATATACGACAAGGAGATGCTGGCCATTATGCATGCATTGGCCAAATTCTGGCAGTACTTAGTGGGTAACAGGTTCAGGGTGAGGACTGATCACAACAACCTCAGGTTCTTTTTGGAGTAGAAATAGCTACATGAGAGGCAGCAGAAGTGGATCAGCAAGATCCAGGCTTATGACTTTGACATTGAGTATGTCAAGGGGAAGAACAATGTGGTAGCTGATGCACTTTCACGCAGACCAGCCACGTTGTCTCTGATGAGTTTGGATACAGATTGGAGGGCTCGACCCTTGGTGGAGTGCTCCAAGGAAAGCAGCATGGAATAACAGTGGACCAGATAAGGAAGTCTGATGAATCACTTTCTGATAGCTGACATGACTCAGGATGAAAGTGATGGATGATCTGTGCCCTATAAAGCTAAAAGGTTGGAGATTCCTCAATATCGAAATCCATGACATCGAGGACAGGGATTCTTCATGAGCAACTAGGTGTCTCACCATTGTTGTTGGAGGTCCCTAATTAAGAGGGACTTTGAATTTATTCCACTTTGATTTTCTTCTCTCTTGATAGCAATGGAGTTGCGTTCTTGGTGTTGCGTATTTATGGAGTGTTCTTTGTTTGGGTTGTTCTGGGGTTATGTGTGACATGCTTGGCTGAATGACCTATTGGAGACTTTGCTGGTAGAAGCATCCTGTTGATCGCCGTAACGCCACCATTCATTATCTCTGTTTTGGCTTGTCTTCCATCGATCTATTAATATGTTCTATCTCCTTCAGTATTGTGTGCCCTAATCTGAAATGGCATAGAATATGTTCAGAAATTAACATGGTATCAGAGCTTTATGGGGAAAACAATGCCCAATTTGTGTTGAATTGCAAATATCCAATCTATTGATCCATTGTGCAACATAATCACAAGTGAATAGCTCGTGGAGGAGAGACTAAGTCTCTGTCTTAGCCGCAACAAATGAAGTTCAAGAACAGGGAGGCATAGATGATTGTTTTAGGGTCAATTTAGGAGGGCCGATGGACTTTTCAGAGGGTCGAGGTAGGAAAGACGTCTCTATGGACTATTTGATGGGTGTTTTTCTATAAACAAGAGTGTTGAAGGCCTGTGAGGTTTCACTAAAGCCTTCCACAGAGATTAAGGAGGTTCAAGGACTGCTTAAGGACTAGAAATAGCTCAGACCTACAGCTAAGTGTCATTACCTTCAAGGAAGAGATAGACGCAGCTCTAAGGAGCATTTAAGGGCCAAAATTAAAGGGTGTTAGGGACTATGGTTCGTGCCCTAACCAGTCCAGATTTGTAGCATGGAGAAGACCCTAAAAAAGGGAGCTAAAGTATGCATTTTGGGTGCATCTTGATGTATGTTGGATCCTAGTTTAGGGTCAAATTTGCATTAGTTATCTAGCAGCATGTGGAAGCCAAGGAAGAATACCGCTCTGTCACAGGAGGACAACCACTAGATCTGAAGCAATGTCTAGGAATATTTAAGGGTTTAAATATTGTTTGAAGGTCCTGAAGGACAGCAAAAGGAAGTCACCTTCTCTGAGCAGACTTGGGCATGATTTGAAGTTGTGGTGCTAGGCCACAGGGCATAACACACAGGTCGGTCAAATTAGAGGGTTTTCAAAGAGTGGACAGCAACCTAAGGAGGTAGTATGGCATTGAAGGAACCCCTCCTAGGTAAACCGCAACCATAGAAGGGTTTGTTTGCTGACTGTGTGATGAAACTAGGGCTGTAGTACGTGCCCTATCTAACAGTGCAAACTGTGTTACAGTAGTGTCTTGTGGAGGTGTGTTGGGTCCATGATTTATGGGGCAGTGTTTGGATCATGTGCTTGTCATCTTTATGATGTGCGAAGGTGACAACGTAACTTGGACTTGTTGTCATAAAGGACCTTCTACAACAGAAGGTGGACACACTTGGCAATTCATGATTAGATCATTAGTAAGTATTCTGATGAGGGCAGCAGGACTGGCGATATCTGAAATTGGTACGCTGATAGAATGGAAGCATATGCTACTATATTAGGGAGTCGTTGGCGTAAAGGACAGTCCATGTTTTGACAAGGTATGTATCAAATACCTACTATGGATTGCACGCCTTTCTGTTGCAAAGAAGATATTATTCTGGGCATGCAGAACAAATCTATAGATTGCACAAATTGTATGTCTAGCAATGCTCAAACCAGAAAACAAAACTTGTCATGGAAGCTTCAACTGTTCAGGAACTGTCTAGCAAGTTTGTCTAGTCAACAAGGCAACATATCAGAATGTCATAGAAGGCCTAATGGCCTGGGAGTTCTGTGTACTCAGAATTGAATGATGCCCTAATTCCTACAACATAACTAAGAGACAATCAGCGTAGGGGAGAAACTCTAGGGTGAAGGCAAGCCACATTGATAGAAATTATTGTTAGCAAGTGTTGAGAGGGCTGACATGGATTGTCGCTAATCCCTAACTATATTGTAGAATACAACAAGGTACCAACACATGAGAAGGTATGTTTTTGTGTTAAATTGTTGGTCCTAGTTTGGACAGTTGGAACATTTTAGTACAGCCTGCGGAAGCGAAGAAGGGAGGGCTAATGTGTTGGTTAGAAGCCCTAACCAGTGTAATGATTGATGATAGGATCAAATTCCTATGCAACCTGTGGGAGCCATGTGTTGGGGTTCTCTTGGGTGTTAAGAAACCCCAACTAGGACCAGATCTCGCAATGAAGTAATGGGTGTCCTAGGACAGGACTGTTAGAGAAGTCTCTTGGTAGCCACGAGGAGGATTTCCTAAGTGTGAGGATGCCCTAGCTAGAGGTAGATGCTACAACAAGTATTGGTCACTCGTGGTCTGCTGGAGGGCAACGTGAGAGTGGGCCAAGTGTGAACGTGGATTATGCATTTATGGTATGTTGGAGGACAGTGTGATAGTACCCATGTTGGGGCCCGGTGTGCACCAACTTCATGGACCTCGGTGGTTGCTAGAGGTCAAGTGTCTGATCAACCAGGAGCAGTTTTGTCACTTGTGTAGCCCTAGACTTGTGTGTGGAGAACTTCTACATCAGATGATGGGCAGTCCTCCTAGCCTATGTTCGTTGTGGGATATAGACATCTTGTAGCGATAGGTGGTAGCCCTTCATGCCCTATGTTGGCCTTCATCGGTGCAGCACAGGAATACCGTAGTGGTTTGAAGTCCCTAAGTAACTGAGGAGCAACAATGAGAATATTGAGAATTGTTCACAAATGAAGTTGTGAACAATTTGACAGGAGTCTCGATATTTTGTGCCCTTGATGAACCAAGGCACAACTAGTGAGCAAATTGGTAGCCAAGATTTAGTGGCTAGATGGACTTGGAGCATTGATAGAGTCAAGAGCTACAGATCGAGAACCGAAGGACCGAGCTAGTACAGGGCATGACCGAGAATATCTGAGAGAGAATGCGACAGCGACATAGTCAGAGTATCTTGTTGAGGGCAGATTGGTTGTCGATGGACTGACACCAAACCCAGTTTTGTATCTTGTATCAACGGGTGTATGAAGGCCATTATCCTTGGTATGGGAGCCCTAGACTGTTGTATCATATGTTGATTAATATAACAAAGTTGGGTTAAAAATTGTAAGAAGTTTTCTATATTTTGTGCATTGGTAGATTTACTGCTTTTTATATTTTGTTGTGCAAAGTAGTATCATTGTGATTATTGGTCTGGTAGCATGAAAGATTTTAAGACACTATCCTAGAACCAAGATCGTGGAAAATCAACATGGTATCAGAGAGTATTTGAGCTACTTTAAGAGATAGTGAATCAGAGTGTGGTTAGCGAAGCAACTCATAGGGAGTTGTGGGTGTCTAGATCAAGGAGAAAAAGGTTCAGCTAAAGAAGAGTCTAGGTTGGCTTGATGTTAATAAGCCATGTGACAACTTGTCAAGCCAATGTGGACACCCAAATGAAGCCTTTATATTGCGTATAAATAGAAGGTGAGGGAGGCTAAGATACCGTCCAAGCAAAAATATTTAGGAGTAAAACACCTTTTGATGTAAGCCACAGCTTGAAGAAGAGAAGACTGAAGCCTGAAATGACTGTTTTGAGGTCAGATTAGAAGATATAACAGGGCCGAGGAGTAGCTGCGTAAATATGTTGATAGTAGGGTTGTTTTGGTACCAAAAGGGGTGGCATATTTATTGTTTAAGAGAGTCTCAGGCACTGTAGTTATTATAGAGATAACGCATGTTTGTATGAGGCTTGTTGGAGGGGCCGTAAGGATTAATTCCTACAACAAAAGTAAGGGACAATCAGTGTATGAGAGCAGCTCTAAGGAGTGCCTGGTCTTTCTAACCACAAAAAAAAATATGATTGATTTTATAAAATCTTGTCAACCCTACCGCTGCCTTCTACATAATTTTGTATACAAGTTTAAATCTATTGAAATTTTAACAATAAAAATCATACATATCAGGAAAATACCTTTAGAACTTATCAATACACACTCTCCCTCTTTGAGTTGTCGAAGGTTGCAATTTTATCTCCATATGCTGGCAACGGACCACATGTTTTCTTTTCCGAATTGTAGAGAAACCCCCAAATCAGGAGAATAATATCTCAATTAAAGCTGGAAAAAGAGTTAAACCAGATCTGATATAATAAAATCGCATTAAGAATATAGTCGAATCCAGAGTGCAGCGAAGAATAGAAGGGTATGGCATCTGCGCCAAAATCATAAATATTGTTAAAGATCACCGAACTCTATCCCGAACCTGGCCAAGGGAAAATATCCGCCCGAAATTAAAGTTTCAGAAGCCGCCGAAATTAAATTTTAAGAAGCCGCCCGAAATTAAAGTTTAAGAAGCCACCCAAAATTAAATTTTAAGAGGTACCAAAATCTTATAAAGCAATTGCAATAGTCGTTTTGATTTTCATAAAGTTCTAATTTTATTTCAGCAAAAGGAGGTCATCTAGTATTTTTATTTGAGCAAAGGAGGTCATTTCACATCTAGGAATAAATTTTAAGAGGTCCATTTACTAGAGTTTAGACTAGCGGCCAAATTAGATTTTAATAGGTAGTAAAAAATTATAAAGCAATTGCTATGTTGGCTTTGGTTTTTATTAAGTTTATTTTTATTTGAGTAAAAGGAGGTCATCTAGTATTTTTGTGGTCATCTAGTATTTTTGGTTTTCATTAAGTTTTATTTTTATTTCAAGAACAGAAGTTCAATTCAAATAGAAGCTATATTTAATATTTAATGATGTTGAAGACTCATAAAGTAATAATGTTAGTTTAATTAGAGCATTAATAAAAACTATATTAGGGAATATATTTTTTACACGGGAGCTCATGCGTGCTACTTGATCTAGGCTGGTGTTTGAAATTCTGACTCCGCCCTCCGCCACCATGCCCCCCAGAGTTCAATCTCGATAGGGAACCACCCCCTGCTGCTCCTCAAAATGATGCGCAACCTCCTCATGACGAATCTGCAGTCGCTTTTGTCTCTTTGGTTTCCTCAATGGGACCTCCACGATCACGCCCAACTATGACAAAATTTGTGAAAAAACTAGATGGAATACCAGAAACCACTCTGCCTCCAACACTCCCACACAGAAAATCCCTCTAATGGGAGTTTGCTCCTTTTCGTTTACAACTCCTTAGGTGAGAGAACACTACAAGCTCCATCTCAACATGATGAAGTGTAGGTATTGTGAGTAATTCAAAACGAGGCTTTGCGAATTATTCAATTGTCTACACTTGGTATACATATAATAATGGCATTACCCACAAACACATATCCTCGTAACCAGTACCTAGTTCTCTAAGAAACAATTAATGTTTCTAATATGCTCAGTTAGAGATGAAGGATTCTCCTGGGAGGTCAATTTGCTGGTTTGGGGTGTTGTACTTTTATTAGTTAAGGTGTTTAGGGGTGAAGGTTTAGGGGTTAATGGTCACAGGTTAAGAGGATAAGGATTTATGGCTTAGGGGGTTCATGGATTAATATAGGTTAGGGGTTAATGTCATAAGATTTAATGAATGAAGGGGTATATGGGTTATGCTTTATGAGTGCAGGGGTTAAGGGAATATGGATTGGGGGTTAAGGGGGTAGGGAATTTAGTGGTTATGGGTTAAGGGCATATGTTTTGTGATAATTGGACTCCTAATCCCCTTATCACCATTATTTTGGGTTCCCTTATCAATTTCTCTCGTTGCCTTCCCTCTAGGTCCCCTAGGCCCTATGAAATTAGGTCCTAAGCCCCCTTCTCATTCTCTAATGCTAGGATTATAGATCTTAGTAAACCATGCTTGCACCTCTGAATTCTACACATACATGCTACCCTTGTGTCCCCTTGGCCTGTTCAAGACACCATAAGATACCCCCCCCCCATAAACTTTTTTGTTATGTCATTCCACCTTTCCTAATGTTATGACCCCCCAAATTTGGTCTCAATGCCCCTACAAGTACACCCTTGGGCCCCCTTGGCTAAGGGCGTAAACGTATTAGGGGTTATGGGTTGTGATAAGGGAGCCCCTAATCCACTTATCACAACTATAAATAGGCTTATGAACACAATCAATATCTATTGTAGGTGTTGTGATGAAAGCAATAATGAATACAAAATTTGTGGTCAATAGGACAAGGAAAAAATATGCCAGAAACATAGTAGGAAATTTTGGAAAAAAGGTTTTAAGTAACCGGGACTGCACTCCCGCTCTTATCTCCTTAACCCTACTCTTCTTTAAACTCTTTAAACCCTCCCTATAATAGGAGCTTGTTACTTTTCATTTACAACTCCTTATGTGAGAGAACACTACAAGCTCCATCTCAACGTGATGAAGTGTAGATATTGTGAGTAATTCAAATTGATGCTTTGAAAATTATCCAATTGTCTACATTTGGTATACATGATAATAATGGCATTACCCACAAACACATATCCTCGTAACTAGTACCTAGTTCTCTAATAATCAAGTAATGTTTCTAATATGCTCAATTAGAGATGAAGGATTCTCCTAGGAGGTCAATTTGCTGGTTTGGGGTGTTGTTTTCAGCTTTGGATACTTAGTGGTTAAGGGCTTCAAGGGTCAAGCGTCAAGGGCCAAAGGGATTTAGGGTCAGAGGATTTAGTGGTTAAGGACTCAATATTTAGGAGATTTAGCTATTAGTGGTTAAGGGGTTAGTAGTTAAGGTGTTTAGGGGTTAAGGGTCACAGGTTAAGAGGATAAGGATTTATGGCTTAGGAGGTTCATGGATTAATATAGGTTAGGGGTTAATGTCATAAGATTTAATGAATGAAGGGGTTTATGGGTTATGATTTATGAGTGTAGAGGTTAAATAAATATGGATTGGGGGTTAAGGGAAAAGGGAATTTAGTGGTTATGGGTTAAGGGCTTATGTTTTCTGATAATTGGACTCGTAATCCCCTTATCACCACTATTTGGGGTTCCCCTATCAATTGCTCTCGATGCCTTCCCTCTAGGTCCCCTAGGCCCTATGAAATTAGGTCCTAAGCCCCCTTCTCATTCTCTAATGCTAGGATTATAGATCTCAGTAAACCATTCAGCTTGCACCTCTAACTTCTACACATACTTGCTACCCTTGTGTCCCCTTGGCCTGTTCAAGACATCATAAGATACCCCCCCCCCAAAAAAAAAAACTAGTTTGTTAGGTCATTCCACTTTTCCTAATGTTATGACCCCCCAAATTTGGTCTCAATGCCCCTACAAGTACACCCTTGGGCCCCCTTGGTTAAGGGAGTAAACGTATTAGGGGTTATGGGTTGTGATAAGGGAGCCCCTAATCCACTTATCACAACTAGAAATAGGTTTATGAACACGGCCATCAATATCTATTGTAGGTGTTGTGATGAAAGCAATAATGAATACAAAATTTGTGGTCAATAGGACAGGGAAAAAGTATGCCAGAAACATAGTAGGAAATTTTGGAAAAAAGGTTTTAAGTAACCAGGATTGCACTCCCGCTCTTATCTCCTTAACCCTGCTCTTCTTTAAATTCTTTAAACCCTTTCTGCAGAGCAATTAAATTTTTTGGATGGAAGGCAAATCCATGAAGCAGTGGGGGTAGCTCAAGAAACCCTCCACAACCTCAAAAAGAGTGGGAAAAAAGGAGCTATAGTAAAAATTGACCTCTCTAAGGGTGCCTATGATAGGATCAATTGGATGTTTTTAAGACTCTTGCAGTTGACGCATCTTGGCTTCAGAGGGGAGCTCAAAGGTATTGAAGTAGCGGTCAATCTCTAGGTAACCCATCTCCTCTTTGTAGATGACATCTTGCTGTTTAGTAGCGGGAGTATAGAAGACTGTCGGTGTTTAAAGAAGATCCTAGACATTTTTCGAAAAGCGACTGGACTAAGTATAAATGGCCAAAAATCTTCCCTGACCACTGTAGGGATCTCAAGGGTGGAAGTGGACAGAATAAAAGACTACCTTCACTTTGAAGTTAAAACTCTATAGGACTCCTTTAAGTATCTAGGCTTCTTTCTTAAGCCGGATAATTATTGGATTCAGGATTGGAAATGGATCTTAGCTAAAATTGAGAACAGGATGAATCACTGGAGTTTCAAATGGCTGTCCAAAGTAGGGAGGTTGGTTCTAATCAAATCTGTGGTGATGGCAATTCTGGTTTACTGGGCTAGCCTCATTTGGATGCCAAAAATTATTCTGATGAAGATCAACAAAATCCGTAGCAGATTCCTATGGGCAGGCTCCAAGTCGGAACACTTAACCCCTTGGGTTGCGTGGGAAAAATTAGTCAGACCAAAATGTTAGGATGGTTCGGGAATAAAGGACCTCTTTCCATTCTCAAGGTCTCTAGCAGCGAAACTAGCTTGGAGACTAATCACTACGAAGAACCTCTGGACTTCGGTAAGAAGGAGGAAATACATAGACCCTATGCCAACTCTGGTCTGGCTCAGACTGCCTCAAAAATCGTTCAAGAATTCGTCGATGGTGTGGAAGGTTTTGGTGGCAGCTGTAAAAATTATCGAACAAGGTTTGGCCTGGAATGTTGGGGATGGGATATTGGTCAGACTGGGTCGAGATTCTTGGGTGGGCTATATGGGTTCTTTTGTTCTCTCGAGATACGTGATTGAGCACCTTAATAATAGAGGGTTGCATTTCCTAAACCAAGTACCTGACTTTGGAAATTCTTCGATTTGGAGACAAGAATGGCTATCTGGGAATGCTCTATTCTTGGAGGAAATATGGTTTGAGGAATGGGAGAACTATAGATCTGGCCTGCTGAATTCCCATATCCGAATTACTGACAAGAACGATGAGTTGCGGTTGGTGCACTCTCAGACATGTATGTATACCCCTAAGCTGGGTTATGCTTGGTTGATGTCTCAGAATGGGTGGGAGGATCTTGTCTAGTGGTCAAAACCATTGTGGAAGCTAAAAGGGCTGGCTAAGACAAGATTGTTTTTTTGGTGTATTCTTCAGAAGAAAGTCCCCACCTGGGATTTCCTTAAAAAAAAAAGGGAAAATTGGTCTAGGGTGGTAATCTCTATGCAAAGACAGTGAAAAATCAGTGCAACACATTTTTCTTTCTTGCCCCTTTACCATCATCCTTTGGAATGAAATGCTGAGGATGACAAATATTCCTCAGAGATAGGAAGGCCAGCTGCTCTCAGAAGCATGGCAAAGATGGTGGCAGGAAGCTCCTAATGAAAAAGTTAGAACTATGCCCCTCTTGATTTCCTGGGGAATGTGGATTGCAAGAAATTAGTTCATCTTCAAAGATACTCCTTTCCCTATCGGTAAAATGGCAGCAGAAGGGGCAGCCATCTTTGAAAACATCCCTAACCCTTGCGACTCTCAGAAATTCAGAGTTGTTCAGAAGGAAGTGGTTAGGGAACTATACCCTTATCACCATTATTTTGGTCTCCCCTATCAATTTCTCTCGCTGCCTTCCCTCTAGGTCCCCTAGGCCCTATGAAATTAGTTCCTAAGCCCCCTTCTCATTCTCTAATGCTAGGATTATAGATCCTAGTAAACCATGCTTGCACCTCTGACTTCTACACATACATGCTACCCTTGTGTCCCCTTGGCCCGTTCAAGACACCATAAGATTCCCCCCCCCCCCCCCCCCCCCCAAAAAGGAACTTTTTGGTTATGTCATTCCACTTTTCCTAATGTTATGATCCCCCAAATTTGGTCTCAATGCCCCTACAAGTACACCCTTGGGCCCCCTTGGCTAAGGGAGTAAACGTATTAGGGGTTATGGGTTGTGATAAGGAAGCCCCTAATCCACTTATCACAACTATAAATATGCTTATGAACACCATCAATATCTATTGTAGGTGTTGTGATGAAAGCAATAATGAATACAAAATTTGTGGTCAATAGGACAAGAATCATCAAGATGTTGAACCATACAATGTAAAGATGGTTTTCAATGCTAGCTAGTGATCTAGTCACATAAAAGAGCCCCCCATAAATTTGTGCTTTAGGACACCCCTAGGATTCAATAATTAATCTAAAGTGAGAGGATTCGT
The DNA here is from genome assembly GCA_034641835.2 of Pinus albicaulis. Classification (NCBI taxonomy): domain Eukaryota; kingdom Viridiplantae; phylum Streptophyta; class Pinopsida; order Pinales; family Pinaceae; genus Pinus; species Pinus albicaulis. The sequence continues at coordinate 565,410,777 of CM076581.1, forward strand.
TGCTAAGGTGACAATGGAAATGACCTTGGGTTGACACAAAATGACACTTAGTGATCCTTACAAAATTAGGGTGTCAGTTTCATCATCAAGAAGAGGCACAATTGACAAGTGGCAACATCTCACAAGGCACCAAGCAACAAATATTTATGCATGTTTTTCCACCGAGGGTACCTTAATTCACATTTCCTAAGGCACAAATCACATATTTGGATTAATTTTGGATAACTTGTCATATTCCGCTAGCTTCGTGCATGAAGAGGAGCTCCCATGCTTTAAAAAGATTTTGGGGGATTTCATGGCATAGTCAAGGGTCTCATGTATAAAAGAAGAACGTCATAGCTAGTTGGTTTACCTTTTCTTTCACACATTGAGAGACAAGATTCATGTATTTTAAGGTGTGTTTTATTGTTGAGTTCACATATTTGGAAGCACAATTGCACAAGTGGAAACATCTCAAGAATGTCATAAGAGTAAAAAAGATTTAGAATTCCTACCATATTTATTAGGATTTAGATTTCACACTAATGTTTTATGGAGTTTCCTACCTTTTTTTTAATAATTTGGTTTAAATTGAGAATAAAACTCATTACTATTCAATGAAATTATGAATTAGATTTCCCACCAATATTTTAAGAGTTTCTAATTTCCATTTTGTTTAAATTGAAAATATAACTCATTCTTATCCAATGAAATCACTATTTAGATTTCTTGCTATTTTTAGATTTCCCACCATTTTTATTAAGATTTAGATTTCCCACCAATATTTTTAGGGTTTTTTACTATTTAAATTGAGAATAGAACTCATTCCTATTCATTTGAGTGTGCTTTAGATACGATTGGAGTCACTATTGAAGTCAGCGCGCCATGACTAAAAAAAGAAGAAATGAAAAAAGGTAAATTTATGTTTTATAATAATGAATTATTTTAAGTTAATTTTTTGTGATTTTGGACGTTTTAGCTGTTTTTTTTTTCTTCGCCTGAAGCAGGTGTGCATGTATATTTAGGAAGATAAATCTATTTTTTTGAATCAGTTCTTTTTTGGGTTCGTCAACCTTTTTATTGTGCTGGTGACATCGGTCCCGAATCACGTTGCTGACATCTATCCTCAATGCATGTTTGGCTAGGCTGCATGTGCTTTAATTCTTGATGGCCTCCACCGTTTTTATGAGGCAAAACCACGCAATCTACATTTAATTCTGGATTGCCTCCACAGTTTTAGATGTTTGCATGCTAATCCCTTCCATCAAAACCACAGTTAGCAGTTCCTCAGCAAACACAACAAATTGCCAGTGTACAGCAATCACAGACATCAGCCGCATTGTGCAATGTCCAGACACAAGTAGTACACCAAATTAAGTAGCAGCATAAACCTTCCCAGGTTTTTGCTCATTTTCATGAAGATTATCAGAGTTAGGATGGGTGTTTGCTACTGTTTGTTGTGCTTTTGTGAAAATGTGTCGAGGCCACTGAGTATGTTAAATACAAGGACTCATACAGATGAATACGTTCGTTTGTATAATCTCAATGAGAAGTCATCAAGTTTTGCATGGGTTGGGCTTAGGCAAATTCTGTGGCCCTTCATTGTGACCAGTCGAATATATGACATCTAATCGAAAGGATTTGAGGCATATTGCAGTGACAATTTTAGGCGTCTTTTTTATAAGGTTTCCTCATGTGAGAGTTTGTAATGGTTTTTGGTATGCCCAGAAGATAATCACATCACTTATTTTATGTTTGCTACCAAGATTTCATTCCATAGTTTGATTACATTCTCACAATAATGCAGAATCAAATTAGCGTTGAACCATAGTCTCTGCCAGAAATGTTAGCGTTGAACCATAGCACTGCTCTGCAATTTGTGACTTCTATATCGGTGACAACATATTTCATTCAACCTGCCAAAACGCTGTTTACGAAGTTTTATTTCGAAAGAATATTCAATATAGTGTCTTTTAATGTGAGAATACCAATATTTTCAGTCATAAGATTTCCGAATCAGCATGCATATTATTCCTTCACCTTGCAGATGTTCAATATTTTCATAGAAGTATGTTTTAATGATTAATAAAAATTTCCCAATATAAGTTTTTTTGGGGTTTTGTTCGGTTATAATACTGCGTTTTCAATTTTTGATGAATATTATGTTGGTTTACTATTACGTTTTTATGTTAGCACTTTTATTATGACATTATCTTCATTAGTTTCAGAATTTATTTGGCATAGAAAGTAACTAGAAGAATTGCAAATCACTGTAGATTATTGTCAACAGATGGACTTGCGTTAATTTATATAATTCTTTAAGTCCCTAAATTATATATATGCCATACTGATCAACTGAAACTTCAAGATGAACCATATATAATTTGTCCCTGTTTTGTCCCAATTTCAACCAACATTTTGGGGTGAAAATCATATCATTTCTGATGTCAATTCTGAAGCTGTGTCATATAACCAGTCCTATATGGTGTCTGCCTTACTGGAGGAGGTTCCGATATAGCAAATAGACCTTTTATAAGCCAAAAATGATTCATATTCATCACACTTATTTTGTCTAATTTAAACCTGCAAGAAATGGCAGATTATGTCATATAAATTGTTCGTCTCTTTATGTTTCAGCTCATAATTATATATATGAGGATCACTCAAGATTCATAGTATAAGATCTGCATCTGTCGACCTGTAAAACGATGTTTTTCACAGTATAATGCTCTATACTGCTTTAACATTTGAATAAATCCTTGTTTTTTTTTTTGACATAATCGGTTGTTGTTTGTATTCAAAAAGAAAAATTTGGGAGTCTAGGCTCCATTGTTACAGGGCAATATGTTTGAAAAAAAAGATAGAGAGGGACATCAGTAAGGCCAACTTCCCCTGCACTTCAATTATGCTTGGCTGTTGTAAGAGCTGATCTAGTGTAGATTCAAACAAATTGTGACAATAAAAAAATACATTTGTAAAACATGTTAAAGAGAGGTTGTCTTTAGAGCCTGTAAATCCTGCAATAATATGCCTTCAAGGCTTGTAGATCCTGCATTTGCTGTGCTGAAACTGGGCTCAATGTTTCCAAAAAAATTCCTAGTTGCCATCGAACTCTTGGGCGTGAAAACAACAAATGCCTCTGCAGGCAATCTAAGAGAATTTGTCCTGTTCATGGCAGAAAACAGAAAGACTCGAAAGCATTGCATTTGAGGCTATCAAGAGGTTTGGAACAAGCCCTGTTTGCTTGTGCATCAGCCTCCTTATTGAGGGAGCGAAGGACATGAATAAATCGAGTTTCTTGCATTAGCTAGGTGAGCACATGGCATCGATTTATTATTTGCTGGAGAGCTAAATTGGAGGCTGTCCGATTGTGGACCATTAAGCTGATGATGATTACCGAATCTTCGATCACTGTTGTTGTGCGAATGCCGAGAACTTGGAGCTGAAGGAGGCCTTGGTATAGAGCGAGGGCTTCAGCTCTGTTATTGGAAAGGGGGCCTAATCCCCATTTGTAAGTAAGGATGATGTCTCCGTTGGAATTACAAATAATTCTGCCCGCCCCAGCCTTGCCAGGATTAGACTTGGAGGCTCCATCAAAGAATAGATAGTGTGTGTTACAGCTTCTTATCCAGCCTGCAAAATCCTTATCCTTCATTCTAATTTTCCAACTTCTATTAGAGATTTGGTTACTGTTGGTGTCGTTTCTGTTTTGGCCATAATATTGGCCCCTGTTGCTTTGATCGAGCAGACATCCTATATAATTCCGTTCTTCAAAGAAGAGACCAGCAGTGTCAATGCTCCTTTGACACTTGACAGCTATAGTTTCTAAAGCAAGTCCTCTTTCCTTGTTATATAGCTTCCTAATTTCGATTTTTTTTGTCTCTGAAGATTGTTTGATTGCGTGCTAACCATATGTGCCATAGCATAGTATAAGGGAGAGCGTTCCAGACTCGTCTTGCCACATTTTTCTTCTTGCACTGCCAGGGGTAATTCTTCTTCCATAAGTGTAAGAGTTCGGCAATGGTGTTATGGGAATCCCAAGGGAGCTGGTCCTTCAGGAAGGCTTCTTTCCAACAAGCAGTGGTGAAGGGGAAATTCATGAAAAGGTGCTGAATAGTTTCCTCAGCTGCTTGACAGTTTCGGCAACGAGAGGGACCAATAATACCACGCTTTTTCATATTATCAGAGGTTAGCACTTTCCCTTTTAGAAGAACCCATATGAAGAATTTATTTTTGGAAGAGTCTCTGATTTCCAAGTAGTTTTCCATTGAGTCCATATGGGCGTGGGGCGATCACTGTTACAGATTTGTCGGTAGGCGATTTTGACAGTATAGTTGGTGCCTGAAGGGTCCAAACAGAAGCAATCATCTTTGTTTTGTTTGGTGGGGGCGATACCATGGAGTTGAGTCTGCAGATTATCCAGGCTTGAACGTAGCTCGTCAGGTATAACAAGGAAATGCCAACCTGTCCAGAGATGAGTGTGAATATCCCATTTGGATATCTGGCTCAAGCTGTGAATCCCCTTGTTGTCAAGGAAGGTGAGGATCTGATGGGTTCCAGGCTTATTGCTGATAGGTAGCTGGCCCATTTTTTTATCAGCCCCTATTCTAGTGTTGTTGCCTCCCTTGGGGACCTTAGAAATGTTAGAAGCAAGGATGGGAATTTCTTTTTTACACAGCCCCCAAATTTTGGTGCAGGCTCTAAGAGGAATATCGTGGTCTAATAGAAGTTGTCTCGGAGAATTTAAATATTTGGTTTCCAGCACATTCTTCCACCAAGCAGATTCTCCATTGATGAGTCTCCAGATTATCTTGCCACCAAAGACCAGGTTTAGTAGCTGTGGTGATCTGATCCGCAGCCCTCTAGAGTAACTTTAATCCAGAATTGGTTGATTGTATCAGTTTGGTGCTTCCAGGCAGTGTGGTTCCAATGGGTGGTGATTCCCCCTGAAGCTCCCCTAGATTCACATATGCTTCCATCATATTGCTTGAGGTGATCAATAATCCCTCTCATTTCTTGGTATCCTTGCTTTGTTTCTTGTAACAGTAATATTCTTGGTTTTTCCTGAGTTATCAAATCATTCAGAGCTGTGATTTTAGAGGGGTGCCCTAATCCCTTGCTATTCCAGGATAGGACTTTCATCATTGGGTGAGAGGGGTATGGAGAGTTGCTCGCCCTCCCTGATCTTTGTATGCCGCTTCCTTACTGTTTTGCCCCAAAATGTAATTTTCTATAGGGTTTTGAGTGCCCATCTCCTGCCTGGTCCTTCTCTGTGTTGTTTGGTCGATCTCCTGCCTGGTCCTTATTTCCTGTGAGTGTCCAGATTGGCCCCATGTTCTTTAGTAGAGCTTCTGGTTGATCTTGATGAAGGAGGGTCATGGGAGAATGAAGGAGAAGGGTTTGCAGGGGAAGTGGGAACATGAGTGCCATCCTGAGATGGAGGTGACATACTGAGGTGACATACCTTGCATTTAAATGGGATTTGTTTTAATCGCTATAGATTATTGTCAACAGATGGACCTGCGTTAATTTATATAGTTCTCCAAGTCCCAAAATTATAAACAAATGCCCAACAACATCAAGAATCTAGACTGCTTTGAATCTCTTCTATAATTGGACTGCTTACGATAACCCATTGAATTTCATAATTTTGTATATGGCAGACTTTTCCTTTGCCTTTTTGAACTAGAAGCCCAGTATGTTAGCGTGCAGTTGTCTCTTCTACTGCTGTTCAACTACCCGTGCAATTTTCTTTTCTACTGTTGTTCAACTACCAATTCCATCTTGTTTTATCCGTGTCTAGCCCTCTTTCCTAAACTATTTCACTTAGAATTAAAATTGTAATCCTTATTTAATAATGCTCGATGACACAACAGGTCTCTTTACAATAATGTATGCTACAAATTTTATGTAGAATCCTAAAAGGTAGTCACATGAAGATGAATATAGACAGATTCCAGAGAAACTAGGGTTTATTCCTGAAAAGTATGAGCCTCTATTGTTTAGTTGCCTTTTTTGGAGTCCATAGAATGATAACCGCAATGGCTTTGAGAGTTTTATTGACATGCACATGGCATCCATTGCTACAATATATCATTCAAGTGTTTCACTCAACATGATTACTGTTAGATGCTTTTCTCTCTTTATTTTTTTATATTGGACTTCTGTAATGGTTCTTTCAGCCTATTTGTTCACATAGAAATTGTTTTTAACTTTTTTTAGCCTAGTTGTTTACACGGAAATAGTTTATTGTTTATCTTTAGGCAAAATAACTCCTCAATTATTGTTATATGTGAACCCATTCACACCACCCTGCAATTTCTTCCCTGGAAATGGTAATGTCATTATGGCTTTAGACTATAAAATTTTACAACTCATACTTCTCTTTAAGAACAAAAATGAAATTGAACTCTTATGATCTGAATTGAACTCTTATGAAATGACAAGGATTTGCTAATAAAAATGTTTTTTTTGTTATGCAGTCTATCCGCGGATATCCATAACGAGGTAAGAAATTATTTTTCGTTTTGGACGTTAATGATTTTTTAACAATTATTGTGTTTTCTTTTCTACTTTAAGTGATCTCTTACTAACTTTTATTAAGTGTCGCAATCTATATGTGTAGGTATCCAATAGGAATGAAAGACATCGTAAGAGATCACTTTTAACAGTGAGTAAAACCACAAAGTCAAGCCACATTACCAACAAAAATGACAACATTCGATGTGGCATAATCAAAAAACATCCACAAAATAGAGCACCAGGATCTGTTTCCCCATTACAACATGAATCTAGTTGCTTTAGTGTCAACACCAATTCTAATGCACATATTCTTGAGAAAAATGTGGATGAACCATTGGAAGGTATGATCATTTTTCAACTTTATATTTCTTGTATAAATACTTCAAGATTTTATGTTAAGAGATTCATATTGTTATTGTCTCAAAAGGTGTGATTTGTTTTCCAGAAAATTCTCAGCACATACCATCACAACAACTTTATGGTTTGGAGCAAGAACCATCACAACTAGATCATGATATGGAGCAAGAAAAGCCATACAAATAGCATGTCTTGGAAGGAGAAGATCCAAGTATTGAAGCTCATAGTACAACAAATGTGAAAAGGAAGGGTAGGGGACCAACAAAATGCCTCTTTGGAAACACTACAGAGGCCTCTGCATTGCCTGAAATTCAATTTAATGAGAGGGGACAACCTATTGGTCCACAATCAGAGAAATTCTCCTCCTTTTTAGGTGTCCTTGCAAGAGAGATTGTAGGCATCAAACATATGGAATGGAAACAAGTGCCTGAAGCACTTAAAAAAGACATATGGAGTGCAATCAATGTGAGTATCAACCAAATTATTATTGGATTTTTTTTTCTAAATTTCATTGGTGTATGTGAACGTGTGCATGATAAGTTTAATTTCAAATAAGTATTTGTATCTAATAATTCGTTGTTTATCTATTGTAGCGTACCTACCAAATAGACTTGTCAGCGGAGCAATGGTGTTATAAAGAAATATCTCAGTGCTTGAGAACTTACAGATATAATTTGTATAAAAATTATTATTTGAAATACAACACAGATGAGGAGAGGATGACAAATGTTCCTATTGGATTAAATGAAACCGATTGGATTGAATTTGTTAGAATACGATCGGACCCTAAATTCAAGGTAAAAATGAATGACAAATCTACTTGTTATCGTTAAATGAGATTTGAATTTGAATCCTTGCATATAATCAATTTGAATCTAAGCATCGATTTTTTATTGAGTTGTAGGAGAAAGCAAAAGTCAATCAGGAAAATAGGACATTAGAACCAAAGACCCACACTTCTGGCCGTAGAGGTTACTTTAGAGTTGAACATGACCTTGTAAGTTGTAATCAAATTTATTTTTTGTTCACAATCACCAATTGCAAATATACTTATCTACACCATTGTAATTTTTGTTACTAGAATCAAACTTGCAATCAAAATGATGCGCCTGTAACTAGGGCTGATGTGTGGATGAAATGTCATACAAAGAAGGATGGCACTCCAATGTCATCATTTAGTGCAGAGAGAATAGTAAGTTCCCGAACTATTTTTGTATCTATTTAATTTTTTTATTTTTTAAATATTAATGATGTTTCTTACATGTATTTTTTGAAATGTTGTCTTTGCTAGAAACAAATTGAATCGATACAAAATGATTCAGTGTCGCCTGCATATGCAACAAAGGAAGATGCCATTGTAATAGTTTTGGGGCCTGAGAGGAGGGGTCGTGTACGTGGGGTTGGCTATGGGGTTACTCCAACTGATTTTTTTGGAAAAGACCGTGCTTACAAGAGGCAATTACATAATACAGAAGAAAAATTGAAAGAAAAAGACAAGGAACTTGGAATATTGAAGGCAACTGTTGAAGAATTAATGCAATGGAAAGATGCCACGGAGGCGGGAAAAGAAAATGGTCGAGTTAATCCAGAACCAACCAACAATGTAAGAATTACGTGTAGGTTATTTAATTGTTGATGTATGCCATCTTTGAAGATTGAAATTTTAAAAGCACAATGCCATTATGAACATGATTGTATTGTTGTAGATATGTAATTAACGAAATATTATTTCTGTAGCTTAACCGTTCATCTTCTGATTTCATGGTATCACATTCAAAATATTTATTTTTTAGCAGAGTTCCTTAAGTCTTAGTCAGGCTTCACTAGAACAAACTCCATTGACTTCAGGACAACCTGTTCATGACCCAATTGGTGACTTAATAACACAGGTAAGTTTTATACTTGTTTATTTTCTTTTTTAATATTATCTTTTTATTCTATGGAATCTTACAAGAATTTGTTTATTTGCAGGGTCAACCGCAATTACTACCTTCAAATACAAGATTGAAGGGGAAAAAATGTTCACTTGCATATTTTAATGGTCAAGTGAAGGTTGCAAAGGGTTACATAAAAAACGCTGAACCAAATTTTGTCATGCCCAATGGAGAAGTATTAGGAGAAGGATATTATTTTGTGTGCCCACAATCAATCTTGGTTGATTCGGATTGTGAAATTAAGCTTAAACGTAGAAGTATTCAATGCGAGTATTTCGCAGATGCACTTAACACTTTTATATGTTGGAAGAGTAGTGACATTGAATTGATCAATGATTGAGAGAGAACAATGAATTGGTAAATTACTATCCCAAAAATTTGAGGATTCTGGACGCAGATTGTGATAGCTTACTTGTGATTAATATCATGGTTAAGATGTTGGATACATGATTACTATTATACTTCTTTAAGCTATATGTTTTTTACATCAAATGTATTGCAATGTTCTTGCTACTGTTTGGTTATCGTTTGTAAGCTGGATATATAAACCTTATCACGCTGGATATATATTGTCTTATCATGCTTTGTAAATGTTGTGTAAGGGTTGCAAGCTTTCTGTGATTTTTGATGATAGCCAGAATCCCTTTCAATTAAGGCTTAAACAACTATGAAACCATTTAAATTATCCATCCTGCACTTGCTAATGATAGATATTTGCCAACTTCTTTCTTCATTTTGATATTTTTCTTATTCCTTTGTTTTTGATGCTCAAGGAAGCACACATTTGGCTTATCAGGCACATATGCACTCTCTCTTACACTTTGGAATCTAAATTGATAAGCTGGAACAAGTCCTTAAGGAGCTTGCATATGCTAATGAGAGTGTGATTCCTCATCATGTTTTGATGTCACTGCTCCCTTTTGCAGATCAAGCAGTTCTTTTGGCCTCATCCCTAGGAAGATTTTAGTGTCAGGTTGACTCCTTAGGTTGGTTTTGTGATATTAGGCACCTGGTGCTAAAGTTAGTAAAACTAGGGTGATGGTCTTTAATCCCATTAATGAAGCTCTTTCTACTTCTCACTTTTCTTGTAGAGAACAACTAATGCATAGCATTTAGGAGTGAAATTTACATGTCTCTCTTATAGTGTCTTGGTGCAAAGGGTATGCTTCTCATTCACGTTCGCAATATTTCTAGATTCACTTTTAGGATATCTTTTCAGGATGAGGCTCTTTGATGCTGTCATAAAATCCATAATTTTGTATGGTGTGATGAATTCTTGGTTATATGAGTGGAAAGAGTTCACATTATTATGCTTTAGTGCAATTTGCTACATGGAATATTCTTCTTAGCGTGACATTGTTTAAGTAGAGTTTGGGGCCTAACCGCTTTACATTCAATTTATCTTTAGGTTTACCTCTTGCTTATATAGATTCCACTAATTGGGTGACCACTTTAAGATGTGATAGGTACCCTTTCTTTATGTTTTGTTTTTCTAACAAGTTCGCTTCTTTCGATTAGTTCAGCCATATAGACTGTATGGATATTTCAATTAGTCACTCCCACTACTTCATTTCTCTTTTTATGCTCATCCTCATCTTTTCCCTTTGAGGATTAACACTCTAAAGATAGAGGAAATCTATAAAACATTTGTTTAAATTTTAAGGTACTTATCTCACTCAGTATAAGCCTTTAAACTCCAAGATGGCTTTGTTAATCTTGGGAAAGAACCTCTGGATAGAAGTTTGGTCTGCTAAAATAAACCTGATGGTAGTATTTCACATGGCACAGACTTAGACTTATCCATATTAATATGTCTGAGATTTCTTATAGTTAATGCAGTTACATAAACTGAGTCCCCCATAATTGTTACTATTTGACAAGTAGATATTAACCTGTTAGTATGTAAATATCAAATATGAATGCAAGCAGTTCAGAATCGCTCACAAAATCGAAACTAGACTATTTCTTCAAGACTCTTTGCAAACAATGGTTGTTTTTATATGCAACAGAGGATGTATGTGATGATTTTAACAAGCCTTATTGGTAAAACTAGGCTTGATGTGACCACTGCAACAAGCTCCGAAGAAATTAGGCTCAAGCCTCAAAATCTTCAAAACAGGATATTTGAATTTCACCAAGGTTGGATGGAACCAACTGAAGTAGACTGGTGATTGAACTGATTTTAGACCTTTGACACAAACAAAATGCTGGAATTAGTAATAATTGAGGACCATATATTAATCCTCTGAGAATAATATTTTGGATTACTTTTGTTCAATGTTAGCCAAATTCTTTCTTCATTTTGATATTTTTCTTATTCCTTTGTTTTTGATGCTCAAGGAAGCACAAATTTGGCTTATCAGGCATATATGCACTCTCTCTTTTACACTTTGGAATCTAAATTGATAAGCTGGAACAAGTCCTTAAGGAGCTTGCATATGCTAATGATAGTGTGATTCCTCATCATGTTTTGATGTCACTACTCCTTTTTGCAGATCAAGCAGTTCTTTTGGCCTCATCCCTAGGAAGATTTTAGTGTCAAGTTGACTCCTTAGGTTGGTTTTGTGATATTAGACACCTGGTGCTTAAGTTAGTAAAACTAGGGTGATGGTCTTTAATCCCATTAATGCTGCTACTAACCTGAGGTCAACATATCAATGCCCAAAACACTTGTGAAGCCTAAATGCCAAAGCTCTATCTTACATTGTGGTCTATGCGTAATTTCAATGTCAATGGAGGTTGAATGTGTCAATGTTAAGACCAATACATCGTGGCAATATGTCAATGTATCAAACTTTGTCAAATATGATATCTCAGTCAAGTATAATCAAATTTCAAGGTCATATCAGTGTAGGGTAGATAGGTTCACTGTCTATCTGTACTAATGTCCACAAATTTGATGCACAAATCAATATTTGAGGGTCACATAAGGTAAGTGTTATGGCACTATGTTTTGGTTCATAATTGCAATGAGAGGTTTTGGTTCATTACTTCTCACATGTTATAGCATTTCCAGAACCTAACATGGCACACAATCAAATTTCTTCCTCTCTTTTACGCTACTTACTATGCTGCTAAAATTAATATAAAATGTGATTAGCACAAATAATATCCAATCAGCACAAGACTACTTAAGGCCAAGAGAAAATCCTTTAGGTTTGAGTGTGCCTCAAGTGCATAACCTTCTAAAGACTATTTTTAAATCTAAACAACAAACTCATCTCACTAGTAATTTCTCTGAACAAAAGCATCCCAAAAAGTTCTCCAGCTACCCTGGTAAACCTGTTGATAATTGAGCATGCACCCAAAATGGCCAGCAAAACCAACAAGAATACAGTCCACACACATACCCTGTGTATAATCAGCAGAGTACTTGTACTTATTTAATGTGAATGCACACTTATTTGCATAAATCTGTACTGTTCTTAATAAAAATACTACAGAAATACATCGTACTGCAGGTATCAAACATTCTACTATTGCAATTTAGAATGAATTTGTAACTTGTTGACACAAGGTGATCAAATTTGAAGTACATACCACCCTGTCCAAGCCAGAAACAACTTTGGGCCTAAGTATTCTCTATCTTTGGCAAAGTTGTACATGAATGTATACATAAGCACAGTAGGTTCAGCCACCCCAAGAATTAACAAAGGCTGACCTCCGAAAATAGAATAGATGATGCCACATATTGCAGTGGATGACAGTGTTTGAACTGCAGTAAGGATTCAATCTGCAGTGCATTTTGATACTCAGTTTTTAATATCATTTATCAGTAAAGCCTCAAGCAAGAAAAAAATGTAGCTTTTATTAATCCTATTGCTATTTTTTCCCATATTTTCTGTGAAATTATTGACCAATTCCAATGGAAGATTCATCTGAATAAGTAAAGTGATTGGAAAATTTAAAGAATGAATTTTTTCAAGGGGCGAATGTTAATATGCCTGCAATGAATGCTTTTTAGTCAATACTATTACATGAAAACTATTCCTTTCATATATTATTAGTTAGGCCACAAAGACAACTTGACTCGTATTAGACTTCCTATGGAGGAAATCAACTCTAGATGCAACAATATGGAGTGCACATATGGTAGATTTCAATGAGGTCTATTACTTTCACAGACGATCAATAATCTTCAAATCCCTTTCCCACAAAAAACTTGCATCTCCTTGTGATATAGATATAGTGAAATGAAGTTTGCCTCTGTCAAAGTGTAGATCAGACCAAGGCCCCTAATTGATATATGGAACTTGAATGTACATGAAGCTGCAAAAGCCTTTCCAACAGCCTCCTAGTAATTTAGAACAAATTTATTTTTCTAAGATATATCTCGAGTCCTTCAGTGGAGTTTATCTCTAATGCCAAAACTTCTTTGATGCCTCTCAATAAACTAGTAAAATCACAAAACGTTCAGCTACATGTAAAAGATATAAGAAATCTCAACAGATCAGATGGTAAACCCAATGTAGAAAATTAATTCTGACATTGTAAAACACCTCCTTTATATAGGTAGACACAAAAGAAATAAATACAAGAAAATGATTTGTTCATGAGAAGCACCATGAATAAAGGTAAATTCAATATGAATGTTATATCGAACTCAAAGTTTCAAACCTTAAAAGATAAATTTGTGAAGCACAATTGGAAGAGTCTGATGGTTCTCTTGATAAATGACATTTATTCAGAAATTCAAACAAAGAACTTAGCTGTCTCAAGACCATACATGGACGACATCCCTAGATCTTAATGAACATCATTGGCAAGACTAATTACAAACAGTACCTGATGGACAATTCACTTATACCTAAATTTCACCCCCCTCAATATGGAAGTTTAAAATTTTGCAACTTGATATTTTAGGATGGTAACAACGTTATGTTCCATGCCTTCAAATTCAATTCATTTTTCAGATTTTAGTACCTCTGTTGGTACAATATCAGACTGTTGTCTCCTCCATTTTGAAGGAAAAATCCCATTGACCACTCCTACACAATCTCACCTCCCGTATCGCTATCACCCTCTTTCTTTGGAGGTAGAATTAAGTCGGATTTAAGTTGGCATCTATCAAACTAAACCTATCAACTTCTACACCCTTTTTCTAAAGTCTTCTAGAAGCTAGTCAAATAAAAGTATCCTTTATGAGCATGCATGTAGAATCTTTTATTAACTTCTACATCTGAGCATGCACCCAGAATGGCCAACAAAACCAACAAGAATGCAGTCCACACACATACCCTGTGTATAATTAGCAGAGTACTTGTAGTTATTTAATGTGAATGCACACTTATTTTCATAAATCTGTATTGTTCTTAATAAAAATACTACAGAAATACATCGTACTGCAGGTATCAAACATTCTACTATTGCAATTTAGAATGAATTTGTAACTTGTTGACACAAGGTGATCAAATTTGAAGTACATACCACCCTGTCCAAGCCAGAAACAACTTTGGGCCTAAGTCTTCTCTATCTTTGGAAAATTTGTACATGAATGTATACATAAGCACAGTAGGTTCAACCACCCCAAGAATTAACAAAGGCTAACCTCCAAAAATAGAATGGATGATGCCACATATTGCAGTGGATGACAGTGTTTGAACTGCAGTAAGGATTCAATCTGCAGTGCATTTTGATACTCAGTTTTTAATAGCATTTATCAGTAAAGCCTCAAGCAAGAAAAAAATGTAGCTTTTATTAATCCTATTGCTATTTTTTCCCATATTTTCTGTGAAATTATTGACCAATTCCAATGGAAGATTCATCTGAATAACTAAAGTGATTGGAAAATTTAAAGAATGAATTTTTTCAAGGGGTGAATGTTAATATGCCTGCAATGAATGCTTTTTAGTCAATACTATTACATGAAAATTATTCATTTCATATATTATTAGTTATGCCACAAAGACAACTTGACTCGTATTAGACTTCCTATGGAGGAAATCAACTCTAGATGCAGCAATATGGAGTGCACATATGGTAGATTTCAATGAGGTCTATTACTTTCACAGACGATCAATAATCTTCAATTCCCTTTCCCACAAAAAACTTGCATCTCCTTGCGATATAGATATAGTGAAATGAAGTTTTCCTCTGTCAAAGTGTAGATCAGACCAAGGCCCCTAATTGATATATGGAACTTGAATGTACGTGAAGCTGCAAAAGCCTTTCCAACAGCCTCCTAGTAATTTAGAACAAATTTATTTTTCTAAGATATATCTCGAGTCCTTCAGTGGAGTTTATCTCTAATGCCAAAACTTCTTTGATGCCTCTCAATAAACTAGTAAAACCACAAAACATTCAGCTACATGTAAAAGATATAAGAAATCTCAACAGATCAGATGGTAAACCCAATGTAGAAAATTAGTGCAAGCATTATCAAACACCTCCTTTGTATAGGTAGACACAAAAGAAATAAATACAAGAAAATGTTTTGTTCATGAGAAGCAACATGAATAAAGGTAAATTCAATATGAATGTTATATCGAACTCAAAGTTTCAAACCTTAAAAGATAAATTTGTGAAGCACAATTGGAAGAGTCTGATGGTTCTCTTGATAAATGACATTTATTCAGAAATTCAAACAAAGAACTTAGCTGTCTCAAGACCATACATGGACGACATCCCTAGATCTTAATGAGCATCATTGGCAAGAGTAATTACAAACAGTACCTGATGGACAATTCACTTATACCTAAATTTCACCCCCCTCAATATGGAAGTTTAAAATTTTACAACTTGATATTTTAGGATGGTAACAACGTTATGTTCCATGCCTTCAACTTCAATTCATTTTTCATATTTTAGTACCTTTGTTGGTACAATATCAGACGGTTGTCTCCATTTTGAAGGAGAAATCCCATTGAACACTCCTACACAATCTCACCTCCCGTATCGCTATCACCCTCTTTCTATGGAGGTAGAATTAAGTCAGATTTAAGTTGGCATCTATCAAACTAAACCTATCAACTTCTACACCCTTTTTCTAAAGTCTTCTAGAAGCTAGTCAAATAAAAGTATCCTTTATGAGCATGCATGCAGAATCCTTTATCAACTTCTACATCTGAGCATGCACCCAGAATGGCCAGCAAAACCAACAAGAATGCAGTCCACACACATACTTTTGTATAATCAACAGAGTACTTGTAGTTATTTAATGTGAATGCACACTTATTTGCATAAATATGTACTGTTCTTAATAAAAATACTACAGAAATACATCGTACCGCAGGTATCAAACATTCTACTATTGCAATTTAGAATGAATTTGTAACTTGTTGACACAAGGTGATCAAATTTGAAGTACATACCACCCTGTCCAAGCCAGAAACAACTTTGGGCCTAAGTCTTCTCTATCTTTGGCAAAGTTGTACATGAATGTATACATAAGCACAGTAGGTTCAGCCACCCCAAGAATTAACAAAGGCTGACCTCCAAAAATAGAATGGATGATGCCACATATTGCAGTGGATGACAGTGTTTGAACTGCAGTAAGGATTCAATCTGCAGTGCATTTTGATACTCAGTTTTTAATAGCATTTATCAGTAAAGCCTCAAGCAAGAAAAAAATGCAGCTTTTATTAATCCTATTGCTATTTTTTTCCCATATTTTCTGTGAAATTATTGACCAATTCCAATGGAAGATTCATCTGAATAACTAAAGTGATTGGAAAATTTAAAGAATGAATTTTTTCAAGGGGTGAATGTTAATATGCCTGCAATGAATGCTTGTTAGTCAATACTATTACATGAAAACTATTCCTTTCATATATTATTAGTTATGCCACAAAGACAACTTGACTCGCATTAGACTTCCTATGGAGGAAATCAACTCTAGATGCAGCAATATGGAGTGCACATATGGTAGATTTCAATGATGTCTATTACTTTCACAGACGATCAATAATCTTCAAATCCCTTTCCCACAAAAAACTTGCATCTCCTTGCGATATAGATATAGTGAAATGAAGTTTGCCTCTATCAAAGTGTAGATCAGACCATGGCCCCTAATTGATATATAAAACTTGAATGTACGTGAAGCTGCAAAAGCCTTTCCAACAGCCTCCTAGTAATTTAGAACAAATTTATTTTTCTAAGATATATCTCGAGTCCTTCAGTGGAGTTTATCTCTAATGCCAAAACTTCCTCAAGTTTGCTACCTTTTTTGTTAGAATCATTTTCAAAAGACCAGTTAAAGCATACTGCAATGATTCTCAGAATCATTTCTCTTGTATTTCCAAGAGATATCAAAGAGTCCTTAAGTACATTTTATCTATAATGCCAAAAGCTCCTAAAGTGTTTCACCATTTTTTTACAATTGTTTTCAAAAGGTCATTTCTTAAAGCATACTACAATGCTTAGAATCATTTTTAAAAGCTAATTGGGTCATAGTATGGAATGTGCACGTCCAATGGGCTATTTAAGCATACTGCAATGCTTTTAGTCATTTTCAAAAGGTAATTGGGTCATAGTATGGAATGTGAACTTACAATGGGCTATTTATGAATATATGTGTGCATAACTACCCTTGTAGACAGGTTGGATATCTCTTGAGGACATTTTAACCAATGTCCATCACGGATTTTGGGGCTTTAAAGGGTATTTTAGTGTTCAGATTTCTTAATAAGCAGGGTTCAAGGTTTAAAGCCTTCACATTTTGGTATAATGCATTTAAAGTTTTAGGGTCTAAGATTTAAGATGTAGGATGAACTAGCTCAAGGACATTGGATACTGCTACTAACCTGCGGTCAACATATCAATGCCCAAAACACTTGTGAAGTCTAAATGCCAAAGGTCTATCTTACATTGTGGTCTATGTGTAATTTCAATGTCAATGGAGGTTGAATGTGTCAATGTTAAGACCAATACATCGTGGCAATATGTCAATGTATCAAACTTTTTCAAATATGATATCTCAGTCAAGTATACTCAAATTTCAAGGTCATATCAGTGTAGGGTAGATAGGTTCACTGTCTATATGTACTAATGTCCACAAATTTGATGCACAAATCAATATTTCAGGGTCACATAAGGTAAGTGTTATGGCACTATGTTTTGGTTCATAATTGCAATGAGAGGTTTTGGTTCATTGCTTCTCACATGTTATAGAATTTCCAGAACCTGACATGACACAGAATCAAATTTCTACCTCTCTTTTACGCTACTTACTATGCTGCTAACATTAATATAAAATGTGATTAGCACAAATAATATCCAATCAGCATAAATCTCTATTGTGAATAATGTGAATGCACACTTATTTGCATAAATCTCTATTGTTCTTAATAAAAAAAATACAGAAATACATCGTACATCGTAAGGATGTTAGCATATGACTTAGTGAGGAGACTATTTCCAAGTGTTTAGAGAAAAGCTTGTACTCCTAAAAAACAGAGTATGCTTCTCAGAGTATGGATATTGAAGTCAAATGCAGCATTTTCCAGGTATTTATAATATCTGTGGGGAGGACTTTTCTTTGAATGCAGTAACTAATATATGTCCACTTCTTGTCCATAAGTCTTGAAATGTTGCCAGCTGGAATTATCAATTTACAATTTCACACCAAGTTACCTTATATGTTTCAAGGCATAATGCAAACATCACTGAAAACGAGAGTAATCAGTAAGATTATCAAAGAATGAAGCAGGCTTGGACTTTAAAATCTGTTTGTAGATTTATAGGTTTAGTTGGTAGTTTTAAAGTGTAATATTTTCTCCCTCTTCAGATTCAAAAACATATGGAAACCCTTGCTAATGATGGTAAATCAGAGTATGAAAATGATGGCATGAATTGTTTGTACAAGAAGAGTATTTAGAAAGATATGAGCTGGGCATTTTAAAGTACAGTCACAGTTATCACGAGGCCTGCATCAAGCAGTGGTTGCTTTAGAAAAACAAGTGTCAATTTTGCAATATTTCCGTCATTTCATAGCAGGAAAATTATGGTTTGCTGCATTTTTTTTCTGTTTCTGTTAGGCAAATCTTAGGATCAGTGCTTTGATGAAGCAGCAAGCCCTTCCCTTGATTTTCTTTCCTTGGGCTGGTGTTTAAACTTTTAGAAAATCGTGTACATGTAGATATCCTTTGTGCAACCTGCATTCTCATGACTATTCCTTTGATAATGTTCTTTTGTTTTTCTAGTAAATTATGCTTATAATATTCCTTCTACAGATATGACTGGCATTAACCATGTGCAACTTCCCCTTTGTTAGGAGCTTTGTCAAACTATTAACCATATGCAACTTTGTCAGAATGTGGTCCAACACTACCAACTCCCTAATGAACTTGGAATCTTAGGAAATTGTATTGAATATCAATGTGTTTGAAATGGTTATGACACATTGGATTTTCATAGAGCTTGATGTAAATTTGATTCTCACAAGAGACAATATTGGGCTTCAACAAGTGATTGGTTGACTCTACAATCAAGTTGCAAATCTAGATAGCTTCATAATAAGAATATGAAACTGTCATATACTTTGCTTCAGTGGAACTGAATGCAATTGTTGCTTGCTTCTTGTTGATTTGATAAAAATGATTTATAAAATGATAATAATGATGTTTAAAATGAGCCTTATGATGGTCTACTTATACACATTGATTGTTCACGAGGTGTTAGGGGTATGTTTATAATATCACTGCCCTTGAAAGCTTTGTCTTGAAAGCATAGTAATTATAATTTTCTTTAGTTAAGCACATTTTTGTGGTGGAATGAAGTTTATCAGATATCTATTTATACTTTGTAGAGGTTTGAATTTGTTTGTCCTTTGAGTGTTGGTGAGGTTTCTTTGTATTTTTTGCATCATAGTCTAAAGTCTTTTGACGTGATTGTTTAACATGAAAGCTTTATGCTTATTAGCAATATATTTGAAATACTTGCATGATCAAGAAACTGTTATGGTTAATTAAATTACTAATTAGGTACTACAGAAAGAGGATGATGCTGAGAGGGCTTGCTTGGGTGACTCTGGGAGCAACCCGGAGGTGGTCAGACAAAGCTCTTCTAAGTCACAAATATGAAGAGAAAAAACTGGTGATGTATATGTGGTTGCTCAACCTGGGCTGTATGGAAAATATTGGCAAAGAGTGTTTACCTTTCCGTGTCTTCTTGGAAAATAGGAACATCATTGGTTGCTAAATTCCAT
This sequence comes from Pinus albicaulis, assembly GCA_034641835.2. NCBI lineage: Eukaryota > Viridiplantae > Streptophyta > Pinopsida > Pinales > Pinaceae > Pinus > Pinus albicaulis. The sequence continues at coordinate 565,430,712 of CM076581.1, forward strand.
CCCCGAACCTGGGCTGGGTCCACTTGGCCCCGTGTGGTCCCATTTGGTGTCAAAGGCCTTTCATCAAGGACCATTTGGGAATCCAAGTTCCCAAAGGATTTTAGGGATTGAGAACTTCCTTCATAAGTATTTTTCTTCTCCCTCAACCCTTCAATCCCCCTCTTCTCTCCCTAGAAGATAAATTCACTTGCTTAGAAGGAAATCAAGTCCCACTCTTTATTTTATCTTAGTGAAAGGGTTTCGAGGGTCACTTCCCACCTATTCATTGACCAATACTCTACAATTAACTTCCTAAACTACCGAGACTCCACCCATCGGTGAAATTCCGTGAAGAGCACGGAGCCTTAGTTGTGGTGACAATGGGCTAAGCCTCCATCGTTTCCCTTGTCCTAGCAATTGCCCTCTTAGGAACACCTTTTAGGTCCACTACTAGTTTGAGTGGTAACAAGTTGTTCACAATTCCATTTGTGAACAACTCTTTCGTATGCCCACTTTTGCCATATTACAGCTCCAAGATGAGAAGTCCGGGGCTATGGAGGCTGCCCTTCTTCTCTCTTAATCAATCCTCTACAATATAGTGAACTAGGGCTAGTTGGTTCACCCACTTGACTATTACTTTAGTCCTTGAAAGTCTGCACATCCTTAGGCCCTATACACCTACGCTTCTACCAATTTTGTTGTCCTTCACCAGAACAAGAGTCAGGGCTCTTCTTTGACAGTAATCTAACAACCCTCCAACTGTACTTGGACTACCATCAATCTGCCCAACCAAAATCAATTCTTTTTACTGATCTAGGGCCCCACAATATTGTCTTCATCTAGGGCTCTTCAAATCGGCCACCTAACAAGGGTTTGAGTCCTCTCAAGATCACTGTTCTTGTGTATCGACAATTTGATCTTTGTTGTCCAATCTACGAACAGATATGAATTACTCCTCTTATCATACTTCTAACAATCTGTAGATGACTGAACTGGGGTCACAAATCAGCCACTAACAGTCCATTTACTAATTTTTTATAGGTTTCTTCAGATATTTGTCTAAAAATCTATGGAAAGTCCACCAAAATCAACTCCTCTGCATGTCAATCCATTCTCCATATGGCACATTTCTTCTGCATGCTCAATATTATGCTCAGGTTCCACCCTCCTTTGGATCTATTATCTCCACACATACTGAATCTGCAAACCATCTTCCAGATCTGTGGTCTTTATTGCAGAAATAAACCTCGCTCTAAGGGTCACAACCTGTCTTCTTCTACGCAAATTTGTCACAGTCTTAAGGGCATACCTTATGAACTAAACATGCTAGGAAACTGTCCTAACTAGGGCATTATACTTATGTACTTCTAATTGTTGTAGAACAAAACCTATCCACACATAGAAAAAACACAACTCTTGCGTCCATAAGAGACACGACCTAGCTCATATGGATCCATAGATTCTAGGCATTTATTTGACTGAATCTTGACATGAACTTCAGATCTCAATGTCGACCCTCAAACTAGGGTTAAATCAGTCAATATTACACCTGTTTCGACTTCTGTTATGGCTCTAAATTATAGTGCAAGCCCTCCTCCATTTATGTTGGTCTTTATCACAGACCTTGCAGCCTACTAACCACCACAAGGCAAGATGGTATCAACCCTCTCTTCTATTTCATGTAGAAAATCTAACCAACGGGATTCAATCTAATCTTGTAATGTACTAAAACAAGATATTGAATCCTTCCTAAAATTTGTGGAAAAAACACACGATCACACAATCACATATAAGTAAGAGAAACAAGTTATCAATCGCACAACACAAGATGTATCTGGGGAAGCAACTGCTCAAAACCCTCTATCTCTATTTTGTATTAAGTCAAGGAATCATGAAACAATACAATGCTTAATCTCTCTTGAGATTCTCATACACTCTGCCAATTGTCTCCTGCTGATCTAGGAAAAATCGGTCTAATACTTAGCCAATTCTCAGCCTGCCTTGCTCACGCAATTCTTATGGAATTATCTCCATATTAATTAGGAAAATCAACCTTCCTTGATTGCACAATCCATCATGGCATCCCAATGACTTTATAATTGCACATGGGAAATTTTCTATAAATACAACTGATAGTTATGTTCCTCTGAACTGTGTTACAATAAGGATGAAGGGTCTTTAAAAATAAGATAAAATCCTAAACAATCAAAACCCTAACCCGAGGAGATGTAACACCAAGATTTTATGGGCCCCGTTGGGGTTAGTTGGGCAGCCAACTTTTCGGGGTCGTAACTTGGTCATATGATCTTCGTTTGATGCACATGATACCTTGTTAGAAAGATCTCTTCGAGGACTACAACTGCTAATGCGATTTCTATGAAATCGCTAAACCTTTCTTGCCCAAAAAACGTCGTTTGGGGCCTCAAAATGGCTCCGGAAGTTCCGGACCTGAAAAACTAACAAAAATAGTAAACTGTGCTATAATTAAGGAAATTGAAAAATTGAAAGAGACAATGGCGAGGGCCCAAGTGGAATAGGCGGGTGGCTACCAATATCCACCTCGATCACCTTAAATCAAATTTCTTGAGCTAACTCAATCATCATGACTTAGTTAACTGACACAAGTTGTTATGAGACGAAATTACAATTTATTGTCGAATTTATTTAAGGGAAAAATAAATTAGACGCCTCACATTCCTCACTCCTGGTACATCAAAATTCCTCACTAGTGTGGGTGCATTCTTTTTTGTCCTTTCTAGTTTCCAATTTCACTATTTCTTGTTGCAAATTTCAATACTCCCTCTCAACAAGAAAGGAATTCAATCTATCTCCATTCGGTACTTTTGGAATGTTCTGCATGCTACACTTCTCTAGTGTTGTTTGCACCTGCAAGTCCTAAAACTGAATAGCCTCCGAACAACTTACTCGATATAATGCATCTGTCATCAGAATCTTCTGACTGCTGCTAGCTACTGCATCTGTCTAGTACTGGATTCTCTGCGCTGCTGCTGACATCTGCATCCGTGCCCTTTGAACTATTGCTAACTCTAGTTTGTGATCCAGTATTTGACATCTGACTCTGATTTCTATCTTGCTGACATCTGACTACATCAATTTAACTGATCCTTCCTACTACTATTGTACTGTGGCTCCTCGTAGCCAGGTTCGATCCATGAGATCACACGCCATCTCAATGGACCTTGCCCAAATTTCTTATCTTGGGATTATGTCTACACATCACCCCACCGGCTTACACCTCCAGGTATGGCTGCTCCCTCTTCCCATCTGGCTCGAAATTTCCCCCTCATGGAGGTCTCTGCTTGAGTGGATGCTTCCACTCAGTCTCCTCTCTACTTCTCCAATTGTGGCAACTACTCCACAACCTTCTGAGACCGCTTCTCATGAAGATTCATGTTAAGAGGTATTTATGCTCCCTTTAAACCACCAAGTCTCTAACTTTTGCCTTTCTCCTCAAAGCTTTGCATGCATCTGGTACCTCAAATACATATAGGTTCTTGACTCGTGCACAGTGTAATTGTCCCGACGTTACAAAAAGTTTCTAAAAAAGAGTTGATTTTAAATCGATGATATCTCCCTCATCCGAACTCCGATTCGACCGATTTTTTTTTCTATTTCGGTAAATTTTCGCAAGGAATCCAAATAGCCTATTTGTTTTTGAAAATTTTACACCAAAATATTCAAATATTCTATGCAAACTCACCGCCCAAAAAATTTCTACTCTAATACCATGTAGAAAATCTAACCAACAAGATTCAATCTAATCTTGTAATATACTAAAACAAGATATTGAATCCTTCCTACAATTTGCGGAAACAAAACATGATCGCACAATCACATATAAGTAAGAGAAATAAATTATCAATCGCACAACAACATGATGTACTTGGGGAAAGAAACTGCTCAAAGGCCCTCTATCTCTATTGTGTATTAAGTCAAGGAATCATGAAACAAAACATTAATGCTTAATCTCTCATGAGATTCTTCGACACTCTGTCAATTGTCTCCCGTTGATCTAGGCAAACTCGGTCTAGTACTTAGCCAATTCTGATCCTTACTTCAGCCTGCCTTGCTCATACAATCCTAGCTAGGGAATTAACTGCTTATTAATTAGGAAAATCAATCTTCCTTGATTGCACAATCCATTATGGAATCCCAATGACTTTATAATTTCACATGAGAAATTTTCTCTGAATACAACTAATAGTTATGTTCCCTTTAACCTCTGTCTCAACTGGGTATTCCTCGAAACTGACATGCATACAAATATTAATAGCGAATTATCAGTTATATGATTGATCATTCATTGTGAATTAAATCTAATTTAATTCACTAGACCTCTCGCTAGCTCATAACTTAGTTAGAACCAGTTAAACTGATTTTAACGCATTTAATTGAGTTAATTACACTTGCACCCCACTAATGCATCAATTTCAACTGGACCCAAAAAATATTAGAATCCCTCTAGATGCCTCATCTTAGACCCTCAAGTACTTGAATTTCTTGAGCTAACTCGGTCATCATGACTTAATTAACTAACACGAGTTGTTATGAGATGAAATTACAATTTATTGTCCAATTTATTTAAGGGAAAAATAAATTAGACGCCCCACATTCCTCACTCTTGGTGCATCAAAATTCCTCACCAGTGTGGGTGCATTTTTTTTTTTGTCCTTTCTGGTTTCCAATCTCACTGTTTCTTGTTGCAAATTTCAACATTTCAGAATTTTATGCGGCCTTCACACAAAGACACCATTGAAATCACATGCCCAGATTCTCATGAGAAACCTCTCTTAAGCTCGATCTGCCAGAAGAGAACCAACAATATGCCATCCTACTTCCTAGTGCAAACCGACCCTTAAGGTATGTAACATTCTTTTGAACACTCACATGATGATCTTGCTCTTGGAGGATGATCATGACCTCCCTTTAGCAACCCTTACTCGCCCTCGTACTCGACCTACTTTAGGACTACATCTCTCTTCACCCCCTTGATGTGCCAAATAGTGGGAATACATGTCAAACATGCTAATATGTGCCAAGTGATAAGGCATGCCAAGACGTGCAAGGGTGTGTCAATGCATGTCAGGGAATGTCAAGACAACAAAAGGGAGAAAAAATTTAAACTACAAGGAAATGAACACATAAGAGGGTTAATAAGTCATCAATTTACCTTTTCCAAGAGGGGCATGCTAGGCACACCAACCCTAGGCAACAATAGGTGCCAAGTGCAAAGTCTTAGTGCATTCTAAGTGCCAAGTATTCCTTTGTTGCTTCTCATCTACTTTCCAACAACTGATAATCAAAAATAAATTTAATATTAAACCATGCCAAATCATACCAAGGCATCTCAACGTATTCCACACATGCTAAGACTTTCCAAGCACCAACACGTGCCAAGCGCCAATATGTGTCAGGAACTAGTGTTATGCATGTTATGAAGTGGAAGGGAATTTTGAAGAGTGCTAAAGTGTGCTAGAGAGTGATAATGCATGTTCATGAGTGTTAAGGATTACTAGGAAAAAACATTAAGGGAGCACTAAGTAAAAATTCATGAAATTTAATGAATATGAGGAACGTGCGCCAGAGACTAGTGTTAATGAGTGTTAGTTTTCATGCCAAGGAGGGACTGACAAGGTATGCTAAGCATTGGTAAGGCATGCTAGGGAATATCAAGGCATGTCAAGAATTCCCAAAGTGTGCTTGGGAGTTCCAGGGTGTGCTAATTATATCATGTGCCAATTAATAGTGCCAAGATATGCCAATACATGTTGGGTGCTAAGGATGTGGTGCAGGGGACCAGGGTATGTCAATATGTGTCAAGGCAACAAAAGGAAGAACCAATAAGAGGGTTAATAAGTTAGGACTTTATCTTTTTGAAAAGGGGCATGCTAGGCACACTAATAATAGGTCCCAATACATGCCAAGTGGCATTGTGTGCCAAGTGATAATGTATGTCAATGCATTCAACCAAGGTGTTCCAGGGCATGCTAGGGACTATATGCATCATGCCAACACATGTTAGCAGATTACGATGTTGTGCTAGCGCATGTCACCGTGTGCTTGGGCGTAAGTGTCATCACAAGATGTTCTAGGTACAAAGATGTTCCAATACATGTGGGGTGCTAAGAAATGTTAGTGTGTGCCAAAGCATTAATTTAAGGCGTGCCCATATTGGTGAGGATCGTTAGGTCTTTCTCATTAATAGAATTTTCAAAGCTTGATTATGTATTAAATAATATATTTCCTACACACAATAGTGGAACTTTATCTAAAGGGAATTTTCTAGATAATAAACTTAATATATATGAATCATCTTTTGACTCATAGGAAATCTCTATTTGACTAGTTATTACTTGAGGGAAATGATACACACTAATTACTTCTAAAAAATTCACTGACCCTAACCACTATGGCTTTGGACATATTATAAAAAATACTCCACAATAATGGTATTAAATCGTTAAATTTTGACAAAAAAATATATTAATAGGTACATAGCGTCATCAAAAACTCATTGGAATGATCAATGATGACGGCCATTTTTTGACCGTCACCAAAAGTAACAAAACGAGAATTGGTGAGGGTCATTAAAACTTCGTCACTAGAAGTGTCACCAAAGAGAGAATTATTGATGGGCCTTTAACGACCCTCACCAAAAGTGTCATTCAAAATGTCTTTGGTGACAGACCATAAAGGACCATCGCTATATACACTTACAGTGACGGTTTTTAATGATCAATGATGACGGACATTTTTTGACCGTCACCAAAAGTAACAAAAAGAGCATTGGTGAGGGTCATTAAAAGTTCGTCACTAGAAGTGTCACCAAAGAGAGAATTAGTGACGGGCCTTTAACAACCCTCACCAAAAGTGTCATTGAAAATGTCTTTGGTGATGGACCATAAAGGACCATCACTATATACACTTACAATGATGGTTTTTTAAAGGTCGTCACCATATGTGACATTGGTGACGGACCTTAAAGGTCCGTCACAAGCATGACCCTCACCAATGTGCTTTTTTCTTGTAGTGTAGGGGGTACACTGTCCACCACAATGCTCATGAGATGTCTCTCTTGAAGGATATCCCGAAAACATAGCAAACTCTAACCAGAGATCGACTAGGAGGGCATTTACCAGATATGTCACCTCTGGAAGAGGATGAGATCCAGAGGCTACCTGGCCCTTTCCAGGCTCTGTCTAAGAGTATGGGAGAACACGAAAAATGGTATAGATGTTGATGCGTTAATGGGCGTGTTTAACTACCAACCTAACCAGAGATTCCAGGTTTTCTGAGGATTTGTGATGTAGCAAAGTGAGGAAAACTCAGAAAGTCCCCAGTGGAGTCGCCATTATGTTGGGGTTCCCATGTTTTGGCCAGGTTGGCAAGACCAAAAGATGAGACAACATAGAACCACTTTCAGACCTTAGGATCTAGCCCTCCTAGGTCCAGAGAGGGATCTCTCTATATGAGTCAAAGGGTATGTCTTTGAGGCTCTAAGTTATGATTTTAGGCTAGTTATATGCGCACAGTTTGTTTGCTTTTGGTTGTTGGGAATCAGGAAAGAAGGGTCCAATATAAGACAAGGATGAGCAAAGAAGAAATTAGGCAAAGGTAGATAACTCAGAGAACATCAAGGCCATTGGGCAATGGAGTCAAGAGAGTATTTACTTTTTTTCAATTTTCAAGCTTTCAGTTGGGCTAGTCATCCAGAGCATTTGGATCTTAAAGATGATATTTGGGATGGGACATTAAGAACTGAAAATGAAAGGAGAAGAACCATCCAATTCTGTCTATAGATCAGGTCAAAGGTCATTTAACTCCAGACCTGCTTGGACAAAATCAGAGGCAATACAAGGTATCTTAGAAAGGCTTAATTAAGATGGAAAGATCCTAGCGAGGCAGAGACAGCGTCTAGACCTCCCAGTATTCTCAACTCATCCAACTAGATCCTCACAAGAACATCTCAACATAGATTTCATTAATTCATACATCAAAGAGCAGGCAATAAAATCCACTACACTGGTTAAATCAATTGAAATCAATATTCAGATACACATATAAGCAGAAAACATAAAAGGCTGGGAGAGCAGCAACATAAGGTACCTATCAAGGGTAAATCTTATGCAAAACTTCTGATACGAGCCAGTAGAAATGGAATGAAATGAAATCAAACACAGAGGTAGGAAAACATCACCAGCTGCTTTAGATCAGGATCCAAAGAAATATGCTTGTCATATTAAAAACAACACCAATCAGGTACATCATTGCCCATAGCTTGAACATTCAGTCTGAATACATCAAATCTCAGCCTATCTTACAATATTACATAGAGAACTTGTCTCAAGAGGAAAATTCTTGCATTTCTCTGATATCTCATCAACAACCCTTACAGTAATTTCCTTCTGCGTTTTATAGCAGAGGATGAACAGAAGATCGACTGAGGAGGTAGGTGAATACTAAATGTCGTATTAAACCCTTGAAAAGAACGAGGGTCGAAGCCCATTTTGTTTGAATGCTGAGTATTTAATCTCTGTCTCCTCTTTTGTGAAAGAGTGATCTTCTCGGATATGATTTTGACATATTCCGGCTGCGGTGCTGTACTTGTGGTGAATAAACAAAAGGAAAATGAACCATTGAGAAGTCTGCTACATAAATTTTCTAATTGCTTTGAACTTCGGTTAGGGTGGAAATTCCTTCAGGGACACGGTGCATAGTAAAAGCTGTATGGACGCCCTGTACTTTATGAATAAAAACTTTCTGCTGGTGAATAAACCCTGATATTACCTTTTACTTGTGCTCAGGATCCTTTAATCGATCCTCAGGGTCTTCAAACCGGTGCTTTGCTTCTTAACCGCTAATTTAAGGCTCAAGATCCTCATTAGTGTGCCTTAATCTCCTTTGCGTTGTACTGAAACACTCTACCACTTCATCTGCTTTTGTCAGGTTAGCTCGAGCTTTAATGGCTCTTAGAAGGTTTTCCACAGAGTTTTAAACCCTGTTCTCTTTAATGAACGTCCAGTCTTCACCTTCCCGGGTCTTTGCTCATAAATTCTGCCCCTGTAAATTATCTTCCTTGATTTCTTCGTCGCTGTAACAAAGACTGCGCGTCCTGGTGGTCCTTTATCATTTACAACCCTGAAAAACATGAAAATTGTGAAGAAAACAATGGATGGGGTGGCAGATGATGTGGATAATGAGCATGACTGTGCAGATGACGATACAGAGGAGAAAATTGCAGAAAGAATGGAGAAACGTGCTCTGGTGGATGGTGGCGGTCTGCAGAACAAATATACGTGGAAACGTTAAAAACATGAAAAAGAATCAATATATGCAGTGGAATGGGAGGCTGTATGGACGACGCACGTGGAGATGACATGGCGGAACCGGGCGATGATGGAAAAGTCCGCAACGAGTGAACAAATCAGGACCGTCGATCATGGCGGGATCAACGGTGGTGGACGACGGATGGCGGGCCATGGCATGAGCTATCGCGTGCGCAATTACATTAAACTTCGTGCATCTTGGACGAGCGATAACCGTCGGATGGCCTACTCCAGATCGGTCGGTCTACGGCAATTTCGCTGGGCATCTGTGTCCGGACAATAGCGCGCGATGGATGGAGTTAACGGGCGGGGATGGCGGTTTGGAAATCGTACACAAGGACACGCGTCGAACGACGAATGAAATCACTGGGTGCTCGGGGAAAACCACCCATCACGCATAAGCGGTGCAGGATAAACCAGGTTGTTTTATGGCTATTGCGCGGCGGGGACCACAGGCGGGAGAATCTAAAATGTCGATCATCGTTTTAAACAGACGACAATCGCCCTACAAGGGGAATGAATGGGGAAAACACGGAGGGCTACGGGGCCACGATCACCGTCCGATTCAACCAGATCGATGGCTGACATCGCGCTCGATGAACAACAAATGGTTAGCGCCTTTTAGACTTCGCGGGTGGTTTCAGCACGGGATCACATGGAGGAAAAGGCGCGGGGCTATCGGAAGAGGGGCTAGGCCTGATATAAGGTTCGGAGTGGGTTTTAAAGCCTTTTTAATGCATTCTGAAGCCTTATAAGGGTAACGATAGGAGATAAGTATCGAATCAGGCTAAACCAGGGACATGGGTAGAATTTGAAGGGGATTTTTGGGGATTTTAGAGGATTGACAGGAGAAATAGAGGAAACAAGGGGACTTTGAGAAATGACTCATCAGAGGAGATCTGTACTGGGCATAGCACAAAGAGACTTCAAGGAGGATGGGTTTTCAGGGGAAAGGCATTCCTTGAAGGCTCCAAAACAAACTAGCCCCCAGCTTGCTTGACAAGAATTTCATAGGGGGGCTAACATGATGGATGGTGGATGATATCCATAAAGTGCGATAAATGGGGCCATTTTTGCTGCAGTATGGAAGGAAGTGTTATACCACCATTCAACAAGAGGTAACCACTTGACCCATTGTGTTTTTTTATCAGATACAAAACAACAAAGATATCCTTCCAAACATTTATTTACTATCTCAGTTTGACCATCAGATTGAGGATGATAAGATGAGCTATGAGCTAATTGAGTACCCAAACAAGAAAATAACTCCGTCCAAAAATTTCCGGTAAAAATGGGATCTCTGTCGCTCACAATAACCCTTGGGCTTCCATGTAGCTTTTGAATTCTGTCCATAAATGTAGTAGCAACCGTACTTGCTTTAAATGGATGAGATAATGCACAAAAGTGTGCATACTTGGTAAGTCTATCAACTACCACCATGATGACACTCTTTCCTTCGGACTTAGGTAAACCTGTGATAAAATCCATTGAAATCTCCTCCCAACGTTGACTTGGAATGGATAAAGGTTGTAGAAGTCTCGGGGTCTTAATTGTTTCCACTTTATTCTGATGGCAAACCAAACATTCCGCCACAAACTTTTGAATATCAGATTTAAGGCCATCCCAAAAAAATTCTTTCCTCACACTGTGGTAAGTTTTTAAAAATCCTGAGTTTCCTTCTAAAGGAGAAGTGTGCAATTCCAGTAGAATCTTTTGTTTTAGTTGGGAATTCTTACAAAGATATAAGCGATCTTTGTACCATAAGGAATCATTTTTTCAACTAAATGTATCAGATGTACTAGGATCTTGCTGCAACTTTTGAATGAGTGTCCATACATCTTTGTCCTTCTTCCATTCATCTCTTGCTTAGGTTATCCAATCTGGTTGGACAATAGAAATGGCACAAAGCAATGCTTCCACCTCTTCATTCTTTCTTGAGAGTGCATCTGCAACAACATTAAGCTTTCCTTTTTTGTGGATTATTTCAAAGTCATAACCCAACATCTTTGTGACCCATTTTTGCTGCTCTTCTGAAGATAGTCTTTGTTCCAAAAAGTGTTTTAGACTATCATGATCAGTTTTTACCTTGAAGTGTCTTCCCATTAGGTAAGTTCTCCATTTCTTTAGTGCATGCAGTATTGCTAACATTTCATTCTCATAAATAGGTTTCTGTAAATACTTTCCTTTGATTGGACGACTTTCAAAAGCAATGGGTCTTCCTTCTTGCATTAAAACAGCACCAATTCCATTTCCTGAGGTATCACATTCCACAATAAAGGTTTTTGTGAAGTCTGGCATAGCTAAGACTGGTGCTCAACACATTGCCTCTTTAAGATGTTCAAAGGCCTTAGTTGCTTCAGGAGTCCATGAAAATGCATCTTTCTTCAATAATGTTGTTAGAGGTGCTGCTATTCTCCCATAATTCTTAACAAACTTGGGATAATACCCTGTTAACCCGAGAAATCCTCGCAACTGCTTTATGGTTGTGGGAACTTTCCATTCCTTAATGGCTTTAATTTTGTTAGGGTCCACTTTAACCCCCTTGTGAGATACAATATGACCCGGATATTCCACCTCTTGTACTCCAAAGAAACATTTGGACTTTTTTGCATATAATTGTTTCTCCTGCAATAGTTTGAGCACCCTGTCAACATGTTCAACATGATCCTTCCAAGACCTGCTGTAGATTAGTATATCATCAAAAAATACTAGCACAAATATTCTAAGGAAGGGTTTGAAAATGGAATTCATCAACCCTTGAAATGTAGAAGGTGCATTGGTAAGGCCAAAAGGCATGACCAAAAATTCATAATGACCCTCATGAGTTCGAAATGTTGTTTTTGAAATATCTTCAGTCTTCATTCTAATTTGATGATATCCTGAACGAAGATCCAACTTGGTCAAATAAATTGCTCCATGTAATTCATCCAATAATTCATCAATCACAGGAATGGGAAATTTGTCTTTAATGGTGAGCTTATTGAGCTCCCTATAATCCGGACACATTCGCCATGATCCATCCTTCTTGTGTACCAAAACTACAGGAGCAGAGAAAGAACTTTGACTAGGTTGAATTATACACGCCTCTAACATTTCTGCAATCATACGTTCAATTTCGCTCTTTTGGAAGTAAGGATATCTATAAGGCCTGATGTTTGGAGGAACACTTCCCGGAATCAAATGAATAGCATGATCATGATCACGAATAGGTGGGAGTCCTTTGGGAGTTTCAAACACCTTGGAATGATTGTCCAAGACTTGTTGGAGATCTGCAGAAATAGATGATTTTGATGTTGGAACTTCTAGTGAGCATAATTGTGTAATTACGCCTCATTGTTCTTTCTTTAGAAGCTTTGTCATGACATTAGAGCTTATTATATTTCCTGGCTTTCTTGCAATACCCCGTAATTCGACTTCCTTTACTTCTGAAAAAAATTTCAAGAAAAGTTCTTGAAAATTAAAAGCTACCGTCCCCAAAGATTGTAACCATTGTACTCCTAGTACAACATCAGCACCTCCCATAGGAATGGAAAGCATTGGACTAGTAAATACATATTCCCCCATGGTTAGCTTGATATTATGGCATCTCCCAGAGCAATTTATAGTTCCTCCATTTGCAACCATCACTTGGCATTCTGGTGCTGGGTATAGGAAACAATCTAATTCCTTGGCTATCTTACAATGAATAAAATTATGGGTGCTACCTAAATCAATCAACACTATTACCTTTTTCTTCTTGATCTGTCCTTCTATCTTGAGAGTTTGAGGATTGGTAATTCCTGCCAGTGCATTACATGATATGGTCAGATTCATTTCTTCCTCTTTTAGGGCCAGTTCCTAGTGTATATCCTCTTCTTTTTCATTTTCTTCTTCTTCTTCACAATCTATGTAAAATAATTTCTTTTCAGCACACTTATGACCTTTAGTGTATTTGCTATCACAACTGTAGCAAAGCCCTTTTGCTCTTTTTTCTTCCAATTTTTGTGGTGTCAACCTTGTAGGTTGTGGAAATCTAGGCGTAGCAACACTTCTTTCTTTATAGAATTGAGTGGTAGGCTTCCTTGTCGCCATAATTTTACATTCAACTTTTCTTGCCAACCTGAATGCCTTCTCCAATGAATCAGGTTCCAAAACGCGAACTTCATGTTGGATGTTATCCTTTGAAGTGCCTAGGAAGAGATCAATCCTGTGTTCCTCTGTAAGATCAGTTACCCTTATATTCAATTTTTGGAAGTCCTCAATGTGCTGCCCCACTAAACCCTTTTGTTTTAGATTTATCAATTGGGTAAAGAAGGTGTTGCTCTTTGTATCCTCATAATGTGCTATCATTTCCTCCGTAAAAATTGACCAAGTGACAATTTTTTTACGGGAGCAAAGCCATTGATACCATACAAATGTATTTTGCTCTAAATGTAAAGTTGCAATGCGTACCTTTTGTGTGTTTTGCAGGTTATGGAGATCAAAATATTGCTCCATCTGTAGTATCCATGTTACAGGATCCTTTCCATCAAACTTCCTCATATCCATCTTTGGAATATGGTGGTTCTTCCCGCCAACATTAGAGTTTATGAAATCACGATTAACATTTATTTTGTTTTCATCATGAGTTTCTTCTACTATATTTTCACCATTATGAAACCTTTCTTGTATCAACTTTGTCAAACCTTCCATGTCTGCTTTTAGAAAAATCTTCATGTTTTCCATTTTCTCATCGATATTAGCTTCCATGTCATCCATCTTAGATTCCATGCCAGCCTCCATGCCATCAATCTTAGATTCCACGCCTTTCTTCAAAACTTCCATTTCATTTTTTGTTGCTCTTTGCGAGAGCGAAATTTGGTGCACTTGCTCTTGTAATTTTGATAGATCATGTTGCAATTCTTCATCTTCATGAGTCATAGTAGAGCCTTATGAAGGCTTAATGGGTGTTGAATTATTTTTACGGGGCATCTTTTAGAACCCAATACTGATATCTATTCTACAATATTCCATTGGAATCAATTCAAATTGATTCTTCAAACAAGACTTATGCAATTCGGAAAAAAAATACACACCTTTTTCTTGCTTTTGAGGAGCTCGATATTGAAATTGGATTATCTCTAGTGTTTACCAGGATCTTGATATCTTAAAATTATTCCGAAGTAGCGTGAATTCTCTTTTGAATGCCACGGTACGTTTTCCAGTTGGATTCTCCAAGACAAGTCTATGTCCAATCTCCCACAATGACCTAATTATGGGTAGTTTGGTATATCGCACTTGTACGACTTGCCAGCTCAGCCAAGAAACTAAAGTTCGTGTAATTTTGACCACTTTTTACGGCACTCCTATCCGATGCATAGAGAGAGAGTTATTGAAATTTTCCCAAGATCACCTTTTTGAGATGAAATTCGGGAGCATGAAAAAACACTACATTCCACAGATCATATCTCCACAAATTTTGTGAACCAAGCTCTGAAATTTTTTGACGTGTTTCCTTAGGATTTCATCTTCTCACCATAAAAATTTCAGATTCTGAACCTTATTATAAAAAACTTTATAGCACAAATTCCATGATGACCTATTTAGGAGCCTGAAAAAAGACATAACTTCCATAGATCATATCTCTGAAAATATTGTGAACCAAGCTCTGAAATTTTTAGAAAATATTCCTCAGGAGTTTGGCTTTGCGCCCTACAAATTTTAGCTTCTGACACTTCATATAAAAAAATTTATAGCGAAAATTCCACGATGACCTGTTTGGAGCAGCGAAACCCTAGAATCCAAAGCTCTGATACCAAATGTTGGGAAACTAGCTCCAAAAAGAGAAGAAAAGAGATATCAACGCCTTAGAAATAAGCCACTTCGAGGGGGCAACCTCCAATACATTACATGAATGAACAATTCTTGGATGATACAATTCACAAAACCTCCTTTCTATATATAGGAATCCATGGGGCCATAATGTAATCCTAGTGGGCCACAATGTAATCCTAGCCGACCTAACAATAATAATTTAAGGGCACAATAATAACAAAATGGGGGTTACAAGGGTACAATAATAACAATAAGGGGTTTACACTAACAATAATAAGGGAATATACTAGTGATATAGGGACCTAACATGTAGGGCTATGATTAAATCCCTATTCATAAGTCAAGAGATGGAAATTTACTGAAAACTTTGATGCAATTATTGCCTAAGTTCTAGAGATTTTGAATCATATGTGACACATAAAACAACATACGACAACTTTTCATAATGAATTCTAGCCTCAAATATTTTAAATTTGTCAAGTGTAACTACCATCAAATATCTCACATATCATTCATTGAAAATATAGCACATATTATTATCAACAACATTCGATTCCTCTTTTAACATAACCCACTTCAATGTAACCATAAGATAACATAGCTATCATTGGATGGGAGGAATTATACTCGAGTAGAGAGATTATGAATAAAATTTTCAAGAGTTAAATAATGTCATCGAATATTGCCAATATAACAGTTACAACAATTGTGACGAGAATGAGAACAAAAATTATGAAGTCTTGTTAACGAAAAAAAAAAACATTACAAGAATATGACCCTTTTGCTAAATTTCTTGAAGACCTAGGTGATGATGGGAACGAATTTAAAAAAATAAAGAAAAAGTTTCAGTTTCCCTTAACTTTTTAAAGATCTAGGTGATGATGAGAAGGAATTTAGAACCAGTAAAGAAAAAGTTTCAGTTTCTTTAAACATTTTAAAGATCTAGATGATGATGAGGACTTTAAAACAAACAAAGAAAAAGTTTCAGTTTCAATATGCTTCAGTGTATTAAGATGTTGTGAATGTGAATGAATGGCCGCTACGAGTCCCATGGCATGAATCTCTTCTTCTATGAATATGGTTATGATATAATTAATTATTACTAATTAATAGAGTTAATTAATGTTAGTTAAGTTAATAATTAATTAATTATTAGTAATTAAATAAATTAATAATTAATAACCATTATTATTATTACTATTATTATTCATCAAATAGTATTAACTAATAATTAATAGTTAATTAATGGATTAATAATTAGTAATTTGTTAATTCTTAATATTAAATATTTTATGGAGTGTATTAATGAAAGGAGAGATGAGATGAAGAGCGGAAGAACAAGGGCTAGGTTTTTCAGGTCACGCAAGATCACTTATGCGGCAGCTGAGCCTTACGGGCGTGCACCAGAAGGGGAAGACCGTTTTGCATACACCGATATGGATCTCAAGAGAGGGAGGAGATCGAATATCGACCAAGCTCTAGCAAATCAAGGTTTTTGGAAGTCGTTTCTTATAACAAACATAGGAAAGGGTACTCAACCCTTCATAGTCATTAACGACATCGATTCTGGAGACATCAGGGGATTTCGCCTTCCTCATAAGGGAATATGGCATCCCAACGTTGCATCCACACCAAACGACTGGATGATCTCCCTTGTCGGTGGAGTTGGGGCAAGTGATATCTACTTTGGGTTCACGGAAAAATCAGAGCATGGCGATTCGCCTTTCCCAAGGCTGAAAACTAGTGAAGGATCGACGATAGTGACTCTAACCATCGGTCTCAACAGTGATGGGTTTCCCCACCGTCGATGGCACACAAAATACTGTGAGATTGGAGGTGGGTTTCCATGTACGCGATGTTGGGCAACCTCGATCCATAAGGAATGCCAAAAATGGGTTTGTCTATCCCCAAGCCCTATTTTGTGTTTATTACTGTTTCAGACTACTTTCAATTTTTATTTATGGAATTATGAGGGATGGTTTTTCCCGCTCACTGCATGTGCAGCTTGGGGATTAGAACAACACCCTTTATCACAACGGCACAGATTATGGGGGCGATGCGAGGAAGTACCCACTTGTGTGCTCTCCTATGTGTTGTTTCTGTGCCTCCTGGCCATTGTAATAACTTCGTCAAAGGTGTCTGCTCCAAAGACTCCAACATGCATAGAAGAGCAGGGGTCTCTCCCTTTGAGACCTGTTTTTAGATCTTCATAAAAAACATAGATTGGAAATCAAAGATTATGTGGGTACATGAAGCGGGATCTATTACAGAGTTGAAGCACAAGATCCAAATCTTTACAGGCATCCCAACTTCAAAACAAAGCCTAGTTTATTCAAGAAAGGTGCCACAGGAAGAAGCCCAATTAAAAGAATACCACATTCAAAGAAACTCCTCCATAGTACTTGTTAAACATAGTAACTTAAATTCATTCAAACACATTCCAGGTGAAGAGTTGTGAGTTATGCTAAAAACAGAGCTGACATAATCTGAAAATGCTAGGATCTCACCTGCAGCTTTGATACCATGTTAAACACATGCATGGTCAACAAGAAATTAAACACACAAGGAGAAAGTTAAGCGCGAGTTATGTTATTATTCACCATAGATGATATTTATAATACAATGGTGTGACCCTTGGATTCCACATTCCAAGGTCACTTGGACTCCTTTTGTCCATTTGGCTTCCATACCTACCCATATAGGATTAGGTGTCCTAAATTCCCCCCATGTGGTGGTCATCCTTAAACCATCACATGTTGGAGACCTAATCCTATATGGGTAGGTGTGGAAGCCGAATGGAAAAAAGGATTTCAAGTGACCTTAGAATGTGGAATCCAAGAATCACACCATTGTATTATAAATGTACATCTATGGTGAATAATAACATAACTCACACTTATATTTCTCCTTGTGTGTTTACTTTCTTGTTTACCATGCATGTGTTTAACAGTTCTGAACTTATGACTCAAAGGCGGTACCCTAGGAGCAAACACATCCACTAGATCTGAACAGAACAGAGCACATGGACTAAGGGGAACCAACACTTATATAGCTGACACCCCAAATGGTATCTCTTATAGGAATATTTTGTAGAGGAAAAGCACAACAACAACAAAATCTGAACCAACAGAGAACACTCCCAAACAATATATAGTGCAAAAATTGAATTGCATACCAGAACTGAACATTAAAGCACTAGAGATCGATGATCATCGTTCCACATTCGAAACACAGGAAATAATATGCAGATTTAATTGTTTCTCACCCAAACCAATGGATATTTTTCGCTGGAATTTTACTGATTCGACTTTGGAGTGTTATATCCATCTCTGTTCCAAGGGGTATTTTATAGTCAAGTTCCCTTCTACTGAAGCGAGAGACATCATTCTCTTGGGGGGACCATTATTTTGGGGCTCCACCAGCCTCTTCATCACACCATGGTTCCCTGATTTTGATGCAAACACGATGGATATAACGAGAATGTCGATTTGGGTCCGGTTCTACAATCTCCTACTTCAATTTCAGAGTGAATATGTATTAGAAATCATAGGAAACAACATAGGAAGATACATCAAAATTGACATCAAATTTCTAGGAGAGAGAATCTTCACCTTCGCACGAATTTGCATGGAAGTGGATTTTAGCAAGGGGCTACTAGAAAGTATCCACCTACTTCATAATCAACAAAAATGGAAGGAACACCTTGATTATGAAAACACTCCATTTAGGTGCAGAATATGTAGGAAAACCGATCACTTACAAAACACATGGCCAAATGAATAAAAGGAAAATAGAAAAAAGAAAAAGACAATGAAAGCTACCAAAGGATGGAAATTCCCCTCAGGTGGACCAGATCAAGAGACAGAAGAAGAAGGGGATATTCCTAATCAAAATGAGAGAAAATGGGTTACTTTCGATACGAGGGCACCAGAACATGAGATTCAAGACCCACGTGAACTTAATGCATTGACTCCGCCAGAACACACTATGGTGGATCCTACACCAATGGAAGGTCGTTTTGTGATAAGTTCAGGTGCAAATAAAAGTTCGCATGTTTCTGAAAGCTCGAATTCGGATAAAGAAAACACCACAAGGAACAATCAGCTGGCCTTGGTTCCTTCCTCCCTACGTTCAGGGATTTCCCAGATTGTCCAAAACAGAAAAGGAAAGCGTGAAACGCCCAATCCTGCTACCAATATGCAATTTTGCAGGTAGCTTTGTTACGGTGTGTGCTTGATCACATAGGCCATTTCAGCGTCTCGAATGCTTAAATGCATCTACAAAATGTAACTTTTCATTACTTATTAATAGAAAGTTGCTGATTTTTTATTTGGAAAAAAAATTACTAAATATTTCATTGAAATGTATTAATTAGTTAATAATTAATAATTTATAACTTATAATTAATATTTTATAATTAATAACTAATAAGTTAATAATTAACCAATTATTAATAATTAGTAGGGAATTAATTATTAATAATGAACATGGTTGACTAATATTAATAAATTAGTATTAATTAATTTAATAATTAAATTTAATAACTATCTATTAATCAAGTTAATAAAGTAACTTAATAATTAAATAAGTTATTTATTAATTAAGTTAATAATTAATTATGTTATTTATTAATTATGTTAATAATTAATGGTGTTTATAAATATTTGGTTTATAATATTAATCCCTTAGATTTAATATTTCCTCCTTGGGTTTATAATATGTCGTAGTCTAACCCTTATGCTTTTTTTCACTAAAAATTATGGAAATTCTTAGAGGATTTTGATAAAATCTGGTAAGTTTTTTTGTAAATCTAGGTTACCGCTACCAAAATTCAATATTTTAGATGCCCCAAAGGTTTCTGATGGTGTTGAATCCATTTCAACCATAAAAAACGTGATTAAAACAATGTTAATGTGAAACATTTGATTTTTTTTTCCTAGATTCCGAGCAATTTTGATTTTCCGAGAAATTCCTCCTCCTCGGTAGATGACTCCTTATAATATAAATCGCTTGGGTTAATGGTGAACAATGGTACCAAATTGCATTATAATAAATGTTGTATGAATATGAAAATCAATCATGGTTAGCCATGGTCAATCTGGTCGACCATGGTCAATACCCATGGTCATATTGTGACAAAGATTGTCCTACGGTCCAACATCGCATTGTGACAAGTATTTTGTCAATATAAAAATCAACCATGGTAAACCATGTTTATTTGAGGGTTTATAATGTTTATATTATGGTTTATATACCTTGGGTTTATAATATTAATCCTTGGGTTTAATATTATCCCCTTGGGTTTTTAGTATTAATCCTTTGGGTATAATATCGATACCTTGGGTTTATAATATCGATCCTTTGGGTTTGTTAATTTAAAATTTCATATTTCTAGGGTATAATATTATTCATATGGTTTATTATACAAGGAAAATTTTAGTGGCTAATATTCGGAGGTGGGCTAATTTTCCATGTTTTTTCCAAAAAAGAAAGATTCGCCAATTTCCATTTTATGTAATAATTATTCGTCCACATTTTATATTATAAAATTACCTTATCTTAAAAATCACCAAAATTTTATATAGAATAATACAAAATCATTATAAATATAAATATTTTCACAAAAATATTGCCAAACATTACATATTAGGTACTATTAATATTCGCCAAGGTTTCTAAACTTTAAGATAAACTCCCATCCTTAAAATTTTCCTTGGGTTTATATAGTTTACGTTTAAATATTAATCCCTTGGGTTTAATATTATTCGCTTGGGTTTTTATTATTAATACATTTGGTCTATTATTCACTTTGGTTTATAATATCGAGTATAATATTATTCGTAGAGTTTATATTGTTTACGTTTAAATATTTATCCCTTGGGTTTAATATTATTTCCTTGGGTTTTTAGTATTAATCCCGTTGGTCTATTATTCCTTTGGTTTATAATATTTATCCCTTGGGTTTATTAATATGAGGGTTCATATTCCTAGGGTATAATATTATTCGTAGCATTTACAATATTAGTCCTCGGGTTAATATAAATCCCTTAGGTTTTCAATCATGGTCAACCTTGGTCTAACGTCACATTGTGACTAAGATTATCTTAATATAAAAATAAACCATGGAAAATCATTGTCAATTATCATCAACCATGGTCCAACATCGCATTGTGAGATAGATTGTCTCAATATGAAAATCAACCATGGTCAACCATGATCCAATGTTGCATTGTGAGAAAACATTTCTCAATATGAAAATCAATCATGGTCAACCATGGTGAACCATAGTCCAACACCATATTGTGACAAATATTGTCTCAATATGTAAATCCATTATGGTCAACCATGCTCATTTTAGTGTTAATAATATTTATCATAGGGTTTATATACTTGGGTTTATAATATTGATCTTGGGGTTTATCATAGGATTTTCTTGATATGATAATCAATCATGGTCAACCATGTTGCAATGTCACATTATGACAAATATTGTCTCAATAAAGAAATCAACCATGGTAATCCATGGTCGAACATGGCATTGTGACAAAGGTTGCCTTGATATAAAAATCAATCATGGCCAAGCATGATCCAACATCACATTTTCACAAAGATTGTTTCAATATGAAAACCAACCATGGTAAAAAATGGTCAACCATGTTTAAATTTATAATATTTATCTTAGGTTTTATATATTTTGGGTTTATAACATTAATCCCTTTAGTTTAATATTATTC
This sequence comes from Pinus albicaulis, assembly GCA_034641835.2. Taxonomy (NCBI): domain Eukaryota; kingdom Viridiplantae; phylum Streptophyta; class Pinopsida; order Pinales; family Pinaceae; genus Pinus; species Pinus albicaulis. The sequence goes on from CM076581.1 coordinate 565,452,565, forward strand.
CCGTGGGTTTATAGTCTATTGGGGTTTTAGTATTAATCCCTTGGGTTTATTATTACCTTTGGTTTATTAGTGTAAGTGTTCATATTCCTAAAATATAATATTATTCATAGGGTTTATAATATTAATCCTTGGGTTTAATATAAATCCCTTCGGTTTTTAATCATGGTTGACCATATTCGAATATCGCATTGTCAAAAATATTATCTCAATATAAAAATTAACCATGACCAACCATCGTAAACCATCGCCAACCATCGTCAATCATGGTCAACCATGGTCCACTATCAAATTCTCATAAAGATTGTCTCAATATGGAAATCAATCATGTTCAACCATTGTCAAACATCTTTTTTTGACAAAAATTGTCTCAATATGAAAATCAATCATGGTCAACTATTGTCCAAAGTCGCATTTTGACAAAGATTGTGTCAATACGGAAATCAACCATGGTAACATTGTGACAAATATGGTCTCACAGTTGAATTTGACATTGTGACAAACATGGTCAACTATGGTTAACAATGGTATAATGTCAGATTGTTACAAAGATTGTGTGAATATGAAAATAAACCATGGTAAACCATAGCCCGCCATGTTTATTTTAGGGTTTATAATATTTATCTTAGGGTTTATATCCCTTTGGTTTATAATATTAATTCCTTGGGTTCAATATTATTCCCTTATGTTTATAATCCCTTGGGTTTGTTAGTCCTTTGGGTTTATAATATCGATCCGTTGGGTTTATTAATCTAAGGATTCATATTCCTAGGGTATAATGTTATTCGTAGGGTTTATAATATTAATACAGAGGTTTAATATAAATCACTTGGGTTTATAATCATGGTATAGCATGTTCCAATGTCACATTATGATAAAGGTGGTCTCTATATGAAAATAAATCATGAAAAACCATTTTCATCCATCGTTAACCATGATCAATCGTGGTCAACCATGGTCCAATGTTATATTGTGAACATTTAAACAGTCATTTTCAACCATGGTCAACTCTACATTTATATAAATAAATATTAATAATCCCTTGAGATTATTAATTTTTATTCTCTCAATATGAAAATAAATCATGGTGCAACTCCAGATTGTGATAAATATTGTGTCAACATTAAAATCAATCGTGGAAAACCAGATTTATTATAGTGTTAATAATAATTATCTTAGGATTTAGATACCTGAGGTTTATAATATTACGCCCTTGGGTTAAATATCATTTCCTTTGGTTTATAATCCCTTGCGATTCAATATTAATACATTGGGCTATTGTTCCCATGGGTTTATACTATCAATCCATTTGGTTTATGGCCAACCAAGCTCCAACACTACATTCTGGGAAAGATTTTCTCAGTATGAAAACCAATCATGGCCAACTATGGTGAGTAACCATGGTCACATTGTGACAAATATTGTCTCATGGTCGAATGTCACATTGTGACAAATATGGCAAACAGTGGTCTACGATGGTCCAACACACCATTGTTACAAAGATTGTGTCAATATGAAAATAAACCATGGTCAAACATGTTTAGCAATGTTTATTTTAAGGTTTATAATATTAATCCCTTGGTCTTAATATTATTATATTGGGTTTATAAGCTTTCAGTGTTTTAGTATTAATCCCTTGGGTTTATAATATCAATCCCTTGGGTTTATTAATATAAGGGTTCATATTCCTAGGGTATAATATTATTCATAGGGTTTAAAATATTAATACTAGCATTTAATGTAAATCACTCGTGTTTATAATCATGGTTAACCATGGTCCAATGTCACATTGTGACAAAATTGTATCAGTATGAAAATTAACCATGATCAGCCATTGCCAACCATCGTTAATCATGGTGAATCATGGCCAACCATGGTCAACCATGCTCCAATGTCAGATTGTGATAAATATTGTCTCAATATGAAAATTAACCATGATCAACCATTATCAATCATTGTCAACCATAGTCAATCATGGCCAAACATGGCCAACCGTGGTCCATTGTCACACTGTGACAAATATTGTTTCAATATGGAAATCGATCATTGTCAACCATGGTACAACATTGAATTTTGACAAACATTGTATCTATATAAAAATAAATCACGCTCAATCATGGTCCAACGTCACATTGTGACAAATATTGTGTCAATATGAAAATCAACCATGGTTAACCATGATCGACCATGTTTATTTTAGGGTTTATATACACGTTGGTTTATCATATTTATATATTGAGTTTAATATTATTTTCTTGGGTTTGTAATATTAATCCCTTTGGTTTATAATATCAACCCGTTGGGTTTATAATATCAATCCCTTGGGTTGATAGTCAACCATGGTCATATGTTGCATTGTTAAAAATATTTTCTCAATATGAAAATCGAACATGGTCAACCAAGTTGAATCATCTTCAACCAATGTAAACCATCCTCAACCATTGCGAGTGATTGTTAATGGTGCTCAAAGGTGGTAAAATTTAGGGTTTATAATAGTTCTCTTGGGGTTTATATTATTATATCCTTGCATTCAATATTATTCCCTTAGTTTTCTAATCCCTTAGATTTTTACTATTAATACCTTGGCTTTATTATTTCCTCTTATCGATCAAGCAGTTCATATTCCAAGAGTGTGGTATTATTCTTGTAGTTTACAATATTAAGCATGGGGTTGAGTATAGATCACTTGCATCTATAGTCATGTTTAAACATGGTCCTACGTGGTTGAGCGAGAAAGAACATATCAATAATAAAATTGATTATGCCCACCCATTTTCAACCACTATCAATCATGGTCAATCATGACCAGCATTGGTCAAACATGGTTGAACATGGTAAACTAAGGTCAACTATGTTCCAACAACACATTGTGAAAAATATTTCCCCAATTTGACAATCAAGTATGGGCACCCATGGAAAACCATGGTGCAACACAACCATGTCTATAAGTTTGTCTTAATATTAAACTCAACTATGGTTAACCATGGTCCAACGTCATATTCTGACAAATATTGTAACAATATGAAAATTGACAATGGTAGATCATCTCTATTTTGGTGTTCACAATATTTATCTTAGGGTTTGTATAGCGAAATTTTATAATATGTGTTCGCTTTATTATTCTCTTGGGTTTACAATATGAATCCATTAGGTTCATTAATCAAAAGGTTGATATTCCTAGGGTATACTATTTTTTATAGTGTGTGTAATATTACTCTTAGGGTTTTAATATAAATCCCTTAGTTTTATAATCATGGACAACCAAGTTTATTTTATGGTCTACACTATTAATCTAACGGTTTACATGCCTTGGGTTTATAATATTTATCCCTTGGGTTTATTACTATGAAAAATACATATCTAAAAGTTTTAATATATTTAATGATAAATTGTTGTTTTTTATTACTACAATTATAATTATTTTAATTACTATTTATAGTTTTATATAAATATTTAATAGAATAATAACAATAATGATAATTAATATTAATATTAATATTAATTTAATATTATTATTATTACTTTTAATAAATTAATTATTATTGTTGTTAATAATATTAATTACTAATCTATTTAATTTGATGTCATGATCGTATTCTTCATCTTATCTTGAAGATGAACCACACTAGATGGTTCAGATCGACTAAAAGCTCTTTTATGTGATTTTTAGCAAAAGGTCTCTCAACAATCATAATATGGATCATAGAAGCCTAAATTTAGATAATATATTAATATATTATATTATTAATATTTTTACTAACAAATATTACTAAGATAATATGTTGATATATTATATTATTAATATTATTAGTAATATTACTTATTAGAATGGTTAATTTATTATTAATATAGATAATTTTTAATATTATATTTTATATATATATATATATATATATATATATATATATATATATAGAGAGAGAGAGAGAGAGAGAGAGAGAGAGAGAGAGAGAGAGAGAGATATTGGAGCTCTTGGAACTCAGTAGGTTGCGTGACACGTAGTTATTAGTAAACCTCTGGGATTTTATGACCACTCTTCCTCTTCATAAATCGTGTTGAAGTTTGTAACAAGAAACAATGAAATTGGCATAAAACAACAAAGAAACACCTACACTAGTGTGGTACCATAGGTATAAGCAGCACCTACACTGGTGTGGGCTATATTTGGTGCATGTCTATTTTATTTATCCCTTAATTAAGATGGACAATAAAATGTATTCTATTCTCAAAATAACTTGTAATCGTTAACTGAGTGTGATAAAATCAGTTAGCTCATGAATTTCGAGTTGAGGGTGGTTGGTGAGGCATGCATAGTGACTCTATGTGTTTTAGAGTTCAAGTTGTAGTTAAGTGCATGAGAAATCAATTAACTCAGTTAAGTGAGTTAAAGTGAGATGATTTAGTTGTAACTATTTGTTGCAGTAGTGAGAGACCAAATGAATTAAATCATATTTAATTCAAAATCAGTGATCTTCCATGAAAATGATGATTTACTATTAAGAGTTGCATGCATGTGAGTTCTAGTGGAAACCCAATTGAGACAAAGGTTAAAGGGAAGTTAAATATCAGTTTTGATATTAGCTGACTGGCCAGATGCAGTTAAAACAACACACGATTCCCATGATACTTAGCACAATTGAGGAAGGATGAAATTCCTAAAGAATAGGGATTGCATTCATCAGGGATTGTGTGAGCAAGGATTGGCAAAGTGTTTGCTCAATTTTGTCTGGATTAGTGTGAGACGATAGGCAGATTGCAAGAGATTCTTGTGATAATAATTTCAGTGTATTTGTTCCATGATTCCTTGTGGAATATACAATAGAATATAGTTGGGTTTTCAACATCAAGATTTCCCCTGGGAATTATCTATGTTGTGGTTTGATTTGATTCTTATTTGCTTCATGTGATTGGCAATTGTGTTTTTAATTGTACAATTTATTTGTAGAAGTGATTCAGTATATAACTTTAACACATTTTTAGATCAGATTGAATCCATGATATACATGCTTGTTGTATAATTTCTACATGGTATCAAAGCACAAGAAATCATAATAATGGAGGAGGAGCTAAGTTTGTGACTGAATAGAATTCTAATTTGCAGAAGAATTTCTTGGTGCTACAACTGATTTAGGATCAAAATGGTTTTCAATGGCTTGAGATTGGAGTATGCACTCGAAGGAAGCTCTAACTATATTTTTTTGAAACACGGGATAGAGGCAGTACTGGAAGACAATGGATTGAAGGAATTCATTGACAATTATGTTCTCAAACCCGTTGTGACAAATGATGCATATCTTGATGCAAGGCAAAAGAGAGTGGCGAAGGCAAGGAGGATCTTACTAGAGGGAGTATGAGACCATATTTTCTCAAGTCTCCATGGAAAGGCCACACCATATGCAATGTTGAAAGCTTTGACAGATCTATTTCAGAGCAGCAGTGACCATAGTGAATTGGCACTAAAAGATAAACTTAGGAAGATCAATATGGAGAAAGGTGACTCCATGCCAAAATACTTAACAAATTTTGTCTAATGTCGGGATGAGCTTGCGAGCATTGGTATAGTTATCAAGACTCTGTTAATGGAAGGGAAAATTTTCCAGATTGGGAATGACTTTGGTCGGATTTGGTGCAAGAGAATTTCATGTGAAATACCAGAGATGGATCTTCATCTAAGAATGAAGATGAAGAAGATTGTGCTTTGGCTGCCAAGGTGAAGAAGAGGAAAAGAAAGAAATTCTATTCCAAATGCGAGACCGGTGAAGAAGGAAAGGAGCGTGACATGCCTGGAGTGAAGTGTTTTCATTGTCACGAGCATGGAAATTATGCCACTAATTGTCCACAAAAGAAGAAGAATAAGAAGGCTTCAGGATCTGCAACTAGTGAGGATTTGGCCTGACAATTTGAGCTTGACTTCTCACTGATCTCATGCATGGTGTCAACTACAATGGGATCAGGGTGGTACTTGGATAGTGATGAATCTCTCCACATGACAGGAAACAAATAAATTTTCAGTATAGTAGAGGAGAGGGACCTCCAGATGCATATCGAAATTGGTGACAACGGAAGGTATAACGCTATTGGGATTGTTACAGTTACTTTCCAGAGATAGTAAGGTAAACCATTTTTATTAAAATATGTAATGCATGTACCACGCTTGAAGAAAAATTTAGTTTTAGTTGCAATGTTGGAGGATAGAGGCTATGATGTTTTTTTTAGTTAAGGAAAAGTTTTCCTTTGACAGAAAGAAACCAGGCAAGCCAAGAAAATTGGGATTTATGTGAGGAATCTCTATATACTTGATGTAGATGCAAATTATATAGAGCTTCCAACCATTGGGAAGTGTGAGAAAGCCATGCAATTGACCCTTGAGAGGGAGCTGGAGTTGTATGCAGGTGAGGAACTCTTGGTTCTAAAGAATGAACCTCAAGTTGTGGAGCAACCACATGCGGAGGATCATGGAGTGGCAGAAACCACTCAAGCAGAGAAATTTCGATCCAGATAGGCAGAGAGAGTGCATGCAGATATACCTCCAGGTGTGAGGTGGGGAGACATGCAATAATAATCCCAAGAATAAATTTTGGCAAGGTCCTGGCTATGGTGCGTATCATGAGTCAAACTTGGCTATGAGAAGCCCATAGAGAAGTAGTATCATAATAAGTTAGATTGATGCAATCAGATGTTAGGAAGACAAAAATAAGAGTGACATGTGTCAGATACTGGAGCGCAGATCAGAGTTGGCATTAGTGCAGAGTGCATGGATGCATATGTCAATAGCGCATAGAATCCAGTAGACATGTGCAGTAGCTAGCAACAGTAAGAAGACTTTGATGATAGATGGATTATACCGATTCAACTATTTGGAGGCTATTCAGTTTTGGAAGTGTTTCATAAAAATGTTGCATGTGTGATAAAAACTAGAGAAGTGTTGCATGCAAAGGTTGTATGTGTGAGAAACACTACAGAAGTGTTGCATGTAAGAGTTGTATGTCGCATGCAAGAGGTGCATGTCGCATGCAAGGACATTCCTTTTTTGTTGAGAGGGAGTGTTGAAGTTTGCAACAAGAAATAGTGGAATTGGCATCTAGAAACAACAAAGCAACACCTACAGGAGGTCCAAGTAGCACCTACACTAGTGTGGGACCACAGGTCTTAGTAGCATCTACACTAGTGTGGGCTAAATTTGGTGCATGTATATTTTAGCTATCCCTGAATTAAGATGGACAATAAAATGTAATCTAATCTCAAAATAACTTTTAGTAGTTAACTGAGTGTGATAAACTCAGTGAGCTCATGAATTTTGAGTTGAGGGTGGTTGGTGAGGCATGTAGAGTGATTCTATGTGTTTCAGAGTTCAAGTTGCAGTTAAATGCATGAGAAATCTGTTAACTTAGTTAAGTGATTTAAAGTCAGTTTAACTAGTTGTAATTGCTTTTTTCACTAGTGAGAGGTCAAGTGAATTAAATCATATTTAATTCACAATCACTTATCTGCCATCAAACTGATGATTTACTATTAATATTTTCATGCATGTCAGTTCCAGTGGAGACCCAGTTGAGACAAAGGTTAAAGGGAAGTTAACTATCAGTTGTGATATTAGCTAACCGCCCAAATGTAGTTAAAACACCACAGGATGCCCATGATACTTAGCGCAGTTGAGGAAGGTTGATATTCATAAAGAATAGGGATTGCATTCATCAGGGATTGTGTGAGCAAGGAAGGCTAAAGACAGACTGAGAGTTGGCTAAGTTCTGGCCCAATTTTTTTGGATTAGTGTGAGACGATAGGAAGATTGCAAAAAATTCTTGTGATAAGAATTACATTGTAATTGTCTCACAATTCCCTATGGAATATACAATAGAATATTTTGGGGTTTTGAGAAACAAGCTTTCCCTGGGAAATTATCTGTGTTGTGGTTTCATTTTATTTTTCTTTGCTTCATGTGATTGGCGATTGTGTTTTTGATCCCGCAATTGATTCGTAGAAGTGATTCAGTATCTAGCTTTAGCACATTGTTAGATCAGATTGAATCCAGGATATACATGCCTGTTGTATAATTTCTACAATTCGGATCACAGAAAGAGGGATTTGAATCTCGGTCTCTTGAGTTTCAATGATTTCACATATCTTGGATTACTAGTTAAGATGCCCCAAAACTAATCTATTATATATTAATATACTATATATACTATATTATATTATTATATTATTAATAATCAATATTATTAATTTATAATATTAATATTATAATTAATATTAATAATAACGATATTAATTATTAATACTATGTTAATATATATTATATTGTTTATACAACTTGAGTGGGTCTAATAGTTAAAAGCATGTGTTTCCTCTTAAGAGGCCACAGGTTCAATACCACAAGGGGTACAGTATTTATGTCTTTGTAGACTTAGCAATCAAATCACTTTGTGGAGGTGGGTCGCTTGTCCCTTGTCCCACAAACAAGAAGATCTCATACACCAATTTAATTTTTTGTTTAGTCATATTTAATATTAGATAATAATAATATTAACACTAAGGAAAAATTTGAAGTTATGTCTCAGATTAATCCTTGTTAATAGCTCCAGCTATGAGACGGTGAAAAAGGTGAAGAATATCTCATTAAAAAAAAAATTGAACTTATGTCTAAGATCCCAAGCTCTTAGATGTTAGAAGTTTAGCTATATCTATTTTTCTTACAAAATTATTTCAAAAACACTAAAATAGCATAACTACATTATTAAATGTGTTTGATATATGTAAATAAACATAATTCAATATCTATTAACATAATATTAAAACTCAATATTTTAAATCATAATATTTTATAGAGGTGATATAACATGAAAATTTAATATCAACAAGTTAATTAACTCGATAGATCAAATATGACTATTAATCTAGTTCCAAAATAACATATACATTTAAAGTGAGTTAAATTAATTTACAAACTGATTGCTTTCCGGATTATGTGTATAACAACACATTTTTTTTTTGTGTGATCTATTTGATTCAACCCAGTGGCCATCACTCTCAAAGCTCAAAGCTTTTCTCTGATCTATTTCATTCAACCCAGTGGCTATCACTCTCAAAGGCGGTGGCCATCCGTGTCAAAGTTTGTTTCAAGTTTTCAATCCATTATCCAGGGGTTATTAATGCGTTGATTAACTTTTTCTTTTATAAAAACTTAAACACGTTCATAATTAACCATATTATTTTATTAATTAATTAAATTATATTAATTTAGACAAATTTCTAAATTATTTTATTCATAAATTAAATTATTCGTAATAGCTGAAAAATTCATTGAAAAAACGGCATAGGTTCAAAATACACTGCATCCAAGATTTCCCTAGTTTTACACCTTTAAAATGAAAATAATCTAAAGTGAGAATCAGACTAATGACTTCAATCACAATACAGTAAGCAATGTTAGTCTAAACCTAAAAGAGACTAAACCATGTTTGTCTTTTCCTCCAGCTAAATTGTATGTGCTGACTTCTGGACTGATTCAACTCCGTGTCACAGAAGATTTAGGGTTTACTGTAAAAGCTGAAATTCCATTTTAGCTCTTTATGGTTACATGTCATTTCAACCAAACATTTTAGTTCTAATAGCCGTAAGCCGAGTAATAAATTTTATCAATTATGTATAAGTGGAAGACATTGAATATCTTTAGATTACTGAATCAACATCATCCATATTTTAAGATTGGAGATTCATGATGTCCAATCGCAATATAAACCACGCCTATGGTAATCAAATTAAATATGAAAGCGAAAATAGATATGAAAGTGAAAACAGACCTTGATGATTAAGAAACTGGTAACGATTTAAACCATATTCACAGTGATCGGAATTATGTCTCTCTCTCTCAGAGGGGACAATTTTAAATTAGATAGGCAGACGAGGTTGAAGGAAAAGAATCTAAACCGTTACATCAAGATCGACACGTCTCCGAATGGGAATGGGCCGTCCAGAAGTTGACAGGAATAACTGAACATGGCAAAAGCATATACAACGAGAGAAAGAAAAAACAGCAGTCCATGTGATATCTTTTCGCGCAAATGGGTCTCAATGCAAGAGATGGCGACTCGGAGATTGTAATATTCCCAGCTATGCAACTCTACTTTTACACCCATCAATTCTTTAAAGCCTCTACTAAAATCCCAAATCTGACAACGTTAAACTGAATACTTGTCTTGCCCCGAACGTTAAAGGCCACAGACATACTTGAAAAATTGAGAGGAAAGAGAATCAAGTTCACTGAGTACTCCCTCAATGGTAATGAATGGGAATACTTGCTCTGCATTCTCGGAGCTGTGGTCCCTGATGACAAGACAAACTTTGTAGCCAAAGACATTCCTAAGTCAGGTAAGTTTTTTCACAGAAAACAAATACTCAAATGTATTTATATAAGTTAGATATATATGATGTTACAGTGAAACGAACTTATAGCAAATACTCAATGTATTTATATAAGTTGAATATATATGATGTTACAGTGAAACGAACTTACAGCAAATACTCAAATGTATTTATATAAGTTGAATAAATATGACGTTACAGTGAAACGAACTTATAGCAACGTGCTGCATGAATCTGACTATCCGCATGAATTATTTTGGACACCCTTCTTGGTTAAGCGATGTCGATATCTTCATCTTTTAGCAGCACATGGATGGATACATTGGATTAAAGCTGCAACGTAAATATTTTATTGGATCTTCATGTTGGTAAGCTGGTTGTGATTTTCACTAAATATTAATATTTATTCGGAGAGATACTTTATAACTCAGATGGGATATGGGGAGATATACTTAATCTTAGATTAAATTATATTTTCATATTTTTAATAATAATAATGATTATTTGATTTTAATGTTATAGTTGAGTTTTATATTAATTAATATATAATAATTTTTAAATTTTATGATAAAAAATGAATAATGATAATAAGATTGTAAGTAAAATACATATTAAATTGATGTATAAGATTTTTTTGTGTACCAGGAAAATAGGATATTTCAAACAAAAATATATTTATAAAAAAAATGGACCATCAACATTAATCAAGAATACTTATAAAAGAAATTAAGACCAGGTTGTTATTGTAGGTTCAACAACAACAATCACAAAAATAAATGATATCGCATCAAAGCAATGTGTAAATGAGTGGACCCTAAATAAATTGACATCTATATTTCAACTTTTCTACATGTGACATTAAAAGCAGTTGCAACACCATGCCAAAAATATATTGGAAAAAAACATGTTGAACAATTGACACTTGGATTATTAGATATCCTTGGAATCTACAATCTCTACATGTGAGATTAGAAGTGATTGCAACAACATGCCAAAAATATTTTGGATAAAAATATATTAAACAATTCACAGTTGAACTACTAGATATCCTTGGAATCTTCAATCTAGATAAGTTCAATATGGAACAACTTAATTAATGATCTATAGCATTAGTTTTATAATTTTTTATAAAATAAATATTAATAAATAATAACATAAATATATAAATAAATATAAAAAATTAATAATATCAATATAAAGAATAAAACAATGAAATATTATTGAAAACAATAATAAAAATAAAGTTTAAGTTTAACATAAAATAATGTTAGAAAAAATCATGAATAATATAAAGTGACCGAGGAAAAGTAATATAATAAATAGAATAATAAATAATTTTAACATAAAAATAAAAGAATAAATGAGCAAAGAATAAGAAAATGTATAAAGTGTAAAGGAGAATAATGTAAAAACAGAACATATATGTGAATAAATAAAATATAAATATAGAAAAAAATTAGATATTGAATAGGTTAATTAAAAATATATATATAAAAAAATATATTAATAAAAAATAAGTATTAAAACAAAAAATATAGATTTTAGTATAAAAAATGAGATTAAAAAATTTAAAATATAATTAAAAGTAAATAATTTATAATTTTTATTTTATTGCTTTATTTAATATTGGATTATAAAAACAGTAAATGAAAAGAATATAAAAAATGTTATAGAAAATATAAATTATTGTATTAGAAAGTCAAATTAAAAAAAAAGAAGAAATTGAAATTAAAACTGAATAATTTCATAGTATCACTTTTTTGTTTCATGAATAGTGGATTGTATATAAAAAGAGAGAGAGAAATTGCTTGGAGAAAACAAGATTTATATGTTATTATTGAATATACAACATTATCACTTTGAAGATATAAATATATTGAGATTATTCTTAAAATCAGTGATAATAACAAGACTAACATTTAAGAAAATTAATAGCTTGTAGCTACATCATAGTAAAAGGATAACTCTATCATTACATAAATAGAACAAAGTGATATAGAAATATAAACATAAACAAAATTTGACATAGAAATTGAAATTTAAGGTACAATGAAATCAACGCATTGAATTTTCGTGTACGATAGAGTGTAACTGTGAAGAATAATAAATGACACCACTATATTCGAATTAGAGGATAGTGTTTGCATCCTGATAAAATGAATAAATATCATAAAAATGTCACAATATTTTCAACACAACTCACATTGGCCTACAAGGGATTAACAAAACTACAATAAACACAAAGAGAGGGAAAATGAAGATGATCATCATTTGTTGTCAAAATCCTATCATATCTCATTATTACTAATTAAACTATTAACATTTGAAAATATCATGTCAATATTTATAAGAATAATGTTTACATGCCTCTTTTATAATTAAAAAGTATAGATAGACACGCAACACCAAAAACCTTTCTAACTCTTAAAAAAATTCATTTTAGTATAAAATATTTGGTGTCAATGTACATTTTTTATCATTTCTAAATCAAAAGATCTACATATTCACATGTCAACCAAAATCAATGCATCAAAAAGCGAATATAAATATAAATATAAAATTTTATTAAATAGAAATTAAAATTAAAATTTATATGTACACGTGTAGTCTCCCTTCTTGGTGAGATAAATTTGATGACACTTGTAGAGGATGATTTTGATATAATGATATAATATTATGCATGACAGACTTATGTACATGCTTATATGCTACAGACTTGGTTTGGGTCAGCTGGTTGTTGTGTGCTTATGATAACATCGATGGTTTTGTGTATAAGAACTGATTTTGGTTAAGAGCATATTAGCTATGTTTTCTCTTTCGGTATCCTAGTTTTGAAATAGGTGTATGACATGGATGGTGATCCAGGATTGGGACACATAGATCCATGGATGATCATGGTTATGTGGAAAATATGGTTTATTATGATTTATGGATGATACATGATTTGTGTGATTATATGTGCTTAATCTCATACTAAGCATGATGTCGCAGGGGAATTTATCATTGCCAACAAGGATGATCGAGTTATAAATGACTGTGGAAGTCATTTCTCCAAAACCAAAATGACTATGGAAGTCATGCACAATATTTATGAAATGGTTCAAAATGATATCACTAATTTTCTTTTGGAATGGATATCTTCTAATAGATTCATTCATAATTGATTCTCAAGTTAGAGAAGTGAATAATAATTAAGATTGTGGAAACTAAAGTAATGGTATACAATACATAAGTGGGTCAATGAGGACCTTATTAAACCTTAGCTTGTTATTTTATTTAAAAAAAATGGTGCCTTGAACCTCAAATTGTGATTTTTCCTAAAGAGTAAACATTTAGTAAAAAATAAAGGTAGATCCTAAATATTTTGATTGCAAGGATGTCTTATGGAATGAAAAGGGGAAACTTGGATTGAGAAGACATAAATCAAGTGGGATGTAAGAGTGGGTTCTATATATGACATCATATTTTGTTGCATAATTTCACTCACAATTGTATGTGGATGATTTCATGCTCATTGCATGAAAATTTGATTGTGATATGGGATGGATAATCATATTTTTTTATAAAACCAATATGTGATCTATTTATAGCTTGGAAAGATCAAAATACTACAGAACCAAGAAGATGACACATGTAGGATTCATACAAAATATGAGAAAGAAAAACATGTAAAATATCAAATTACTATAGATAACTCAAGTAGATGCCATATCAATTACATAAAATAGTATTTTGATATGGTACTATAAATTGTATGGCTAGTTTTGATATAGAAATCTTTGGTATTTTATATCAAAACATGCCTAATATAGCATGGATATATTTTATGCTTGATTAAGAATGGTATGTTCCAGTTTTCATGGAGTTGCTTCCAATTTAGAAAACATTAAATTATGGATAGGCATGAACAAAAACATATCAAAATACATACACATAAGGTTAAAAACTTATTGATAGGATAATAAAAAAGAACTAAGTATTTTATGAATATAGGAAAAACTTCGGGTGAAGTTTAACCCAAGAGGGGGAGTATGTAGTGTCCCTTCTTGGTGAGATAACTTTGATGACACTTATAGGGGGTGATTTTGATATAATGATATAATATTATGCATGACAGACTTACGTACATGCTTATATGCTATAGACCTGGTTCGGGTCACCTGGTTTTTGTGTGCTTATGATCATATTGATGGTTTTGTGTATAAGAACTGATTTTGGTTAAGAGTACATTAGCTATGTTTTTTCTTTTGGTATCCTAGTTTTGACATAGGTGTATGACATGAATGGTGATCCAGGATTGGGATATATAGATCCATGGATGATCATGGTTATGTGGAACATATGGTTTATTGTGATTTGTTGATGATACATGATGTGTATGATTATATGTGCTTAATCTCGTACTAAGCATGATGTTGCAGGGGACTTAGTCATTGCGAACAAGGATGCTTAAGTTATAAATGAATGTGGAAGTCATTTCTCCAAAACCAAAACGACTATGGAAGTCATGCAAAATATTTGGTAAAATGTGAATAATTTAGTTATGAAATTCATTTCATTCCTTTGACCTATGAGGTTGTGATTTGTGCAGGTCTTGGAAGAAGACCTTACCAATGAACCATCATATGGGTATATGCTCACAATCAGTACCTTAAGGTGAAGCACAGAGTTGTAAAGAAAAATAGATGGGAAGACATGGAAATTAGGATGTGGAGTCCTAAATCCATGAAATATAAATACGTGGAGTGTTGGATATATAATAAAAGGATTATGCCGCAAAGTCCTAAATCCATGAAATATAAAGACGTGTAGTCTTGGATATATAATAAAAGGATTAGGCTGCAGAGTCCTAAATCCATGAAAGATTAAGAGATGGAGTCTTGGATGTATAATGAAATGTTTAGGGCTTGGAGTACTGAATATTTAAAAAGATCAAGGTATGGAATCTTGGATCTTTATTGTAGATGAGGGCGTGGACTCCTCAATCTACTAAGGCACGGAGATGCATGAAATAAGGGTGCGGAATCCCTATTCTCCGGAAGAAAAATACCACTAATGGGTAGCTCAAGGATGAATTTCCTTAGTAAAATCTCATTCCTAACAATTTTGGAGTGACTTTCTAAAAATAGAAATTCATGTCTAGCATCTAAAGTATGACTTTCCAAAAATAGTAAATCACCTCCAATCAATGGGTAATGAAGTATATTAGAAGGAAAATCACTTAACTCATCTTTAATCAATCATAATTGTTCAATCTCAACACAATTCTCAATTATTAATATTATTATCTTTTATGAGACTATGATATTATTATTAAAAGGGAATTATATCTCCTCAATCACTTCATACCTCTCTCCTTGATTATTCTCATGGTTCTATGTAACTCTCTCTCTCTCTCTCTCTCTCTCTCTCTCTCTCTCTCTCTCTCAATAATACATTACACTCTATTTTATGCAGTCATCAAAGAATGTCATATTCCTCTATCACTCATTAAAGACATGTCATAAAATCTTTCTCTTACACTCTCTTTAATAGATATGTTACACTCCTTAACTAAGACATGCATACCTCTCCTTACTGTCATGAGTCACACTCCTCTAAAAGGAATACAAGGCATGCATATTACTCCTCTTTTATGACAAGAATTTGTTTCTCCTACTATATATGTGTGTCTCATGTATTCTCACTTGGGGGAGGTGAATTGTGATACCAAGAGTTGGAGAGATTTGAAAAAAAATTATGAGAGGGACAGACTTGGAGAGTAGCCAATTTATTTTGAAATGAATTTGAAATTCCTAAACTAAATTACTAAGTAGCTATACATGGTGGAGCTGACCATGAGTGGTATTGTGAGGAATTTAAACTTATCTTGCTCCACTTGCCTTAGATATCTCTCTACTGTTATATTTTGGTATTGTTTGTGATCTCTTATAGCTCAGGGGTTCCAAGGGGAGGAGTTCTCCTTGGATATGGTTGGGTGCAAAACCGGATTTTTCAAATGAGTTGGTTAAGGGATCAAAGGTGGATCATATTCTCAACGATTGGAGCTGAATATCTCTTCAGGTATAATTTCCATTGTCCTAAAATTATAGTATAGATTTAGCATAAAATAAAAAGTAGAAATTTAAATTGTTCTAAGCATCTAATTTTGGTTTAAGCTTATGTTATCTAGAATATTATTGATTAGTTAAAAACGAAGACTAAGATCAGTCTATATGTATGGATGTTTAGATATAAATATTGGAGTTATCATTGGTGAAGTTTATGGTACTAATATTGGTATTATAGCATTTGATAAAGGAAAGCCAAATATTGTTGAAGGTAATTGTAATAAATAAATTTCAAAGGACTTGGGTAAATGTTTCACAGGTTATGGTTTTCTTTCAAGTAATTAGATGCATGTTTTAGAAATGGTATTAGGATATTTTGCAAAGTGTTTAACAAAATCCTTGAATGAGGAAATGCTATCAGTTTTTCTAATCATTATGCATGGATAAGTGTTAACTTGTAGCTTACCATAGTAGGAAATCTATCGATAACTGAAATATATGTGGAGGATTCACTAGATCAACCCTTAAAATGAAAATGAAAAAAAAAGAGATGAAATCCAAGAGTTTCAAAGAGAATCATTGAGGTAATTTTCAATCAATATGTATTGAAATAGTTCAGGATGCTTGCTATGTGTTTCAAAGAATGATTGAATGAAAATAATGTTGGATTAATCTCAAAGCCCTTTAAGTCATGAAATTATTTTGAAAAGAATTTAGATTATAAATAAGTAATTATAATTTAATTAAATGTTGTTGTTTGTTTTATATAGTTGTAGATTCAAGCTTTCATGTCATCTGTTTGATAGAATTTGTAAATAAAATTCTTGGAGTTAACATATTAGTTAGATTACAAAAAAAATCCTCTATACGTGGTTTCATATTGATTCAGGAAAATATCTGGGGATATTCATGCCTAATGGACATGTAACCCTTGATTTGATTAAAAAACAAAAACTTTTCAGAACCCAGATCATAAATCTGGGAAATTTTGCATATTGTTGTTGTTAGTTATGTGTGCGAGTTGTTGAGTCTTTGATGAAAGACTAAGATTATTTAGTCTCTTTTTTAAGATTCCAACATTTAAAGTTTCAAATTCTGAATTTAATGAGATAAATATGTTCAAGAAGAATCTTAAATTCATTATTGCCAAGTGTTTGAAAAAATGCCTCAATGGATTTTGATTGCATGCTTGCAAAGTGTTTTTCATAAGGCCTCAATCACTGTAGAATGCATGTTTGCAAAAATTTTGTCAAAAGTCCTGAATGGCTGTAGCTTTGGTGCGTATAAATTTTTAGTGTAAAAGTCTTTGTTACTATCGGTTTTATGTACTAGAAATTATAAATAGACTATCTAATGGGTTTAGATTCCTCTATTTGCAAGTTCTTGGTATGAATATAATCAATTTAATAATTTGCTGAAGTGTGAATAGAGAATAAGATAATTGTTTCTTGTATTATCTAAAGCTTTCATAAAAAAAAGGGCTTGTTGTTAGAAACAATTTTACAGTAACCAATTCTGCAGGATTTTGTGCAAATGATCATAATATGTTTCATCTGAGCTGCATGTATTTTGAAACATCTCTAGAAAACAATTACTTATGCCCAATTTATGCAGGTCCATTATTTTACTTGGCACTTTTTGAATAATAATATTCTTCCAAATTGGTAATAGTAGTTTCTCTTGTGGCAACATTCATTATGTAATTCTCATGATTGAACAAATTAATTAATAATTTGGATTGAGAATTTTAATTGATGAACTTGGAAATGTTGTTGGCTCAATATTTTTTGTGATTCCATTTCATAAACATGTCATATTTATTATATTTATTGATGAAGAAAAGCATATTCTTTCCTTAGTTACCTTGTTATAGGTAGGTTAATACCCATACAATTATATGTGATATTTATGATAGAAGAATTATACTTTTATGGTTATGATATCAAGGGTCAACAAGTGGAGGTTTATTAAGCCAAATATAGGAAATCAAATAGGTTGACCTAGCTTAAAGTTCGCACATGGAATTATGGTGGAATTTATTTATAGTCTTACTTAGAGCTCATCTAGAAGTATGAGAAGAGCACATGCTATCATCTTTTAAACTTGAGAGGAAATGTGCTTTGGAATTTAATTTTTTAAGGGAGAGTTATCCCTGACTTCTTATGTGATATTCTTATATTGAAATAGATGAAGGAATATGATTACATGATAACTTAGTTAGTAATGAGTTGGAAAAAAAAAGACAAATTGAGTATTAGTGATTAATGTGACCTCTACTTCTCTATATTAGTGATGGCGGGTAAGGAGGCACCTTACAGCACTAAAATTACATCCATTGATTTTTAATGTATATTTGTTTTTCATTTTTAAATCAATACATTTAGAAACTCAAACACTAAAAATTCATCATAAACTGAATATAATTAAAAATGGAAATGGAAATTAAATTTAAATTTAAATTTCCATGTACCTAAAATCAATGCATTATAAATATAAATAGAAATTGGTATGTGAGTTAAATTAGTGTGTTAAAAATTGAAACATAAATATAAATTAACATGTTACATGCTAAAATCATTGCATTGTAATCTAACATTCATACTAAAATCAACACATCTAAAAATTGGAATATATACTAAAATAAACATAGTGACTTCAATGTACATTTTCATCATTCAACATGGTTACTTTTTTCTATTTAATTTATTAGTCATGTAACTCTTAAAATATAATTCCAAATAATAGTCTATGTTCTCAACAATGTGAGGAAACTAAGTAAATTTAAATGATCATATTCATCTCAAGCTTATACATATACTTAATTTCGATAATATATAGATTAAGTCACTATACTAAAACCTAAAAAAAAGGGAGTAATATTTATCCTCCCTCATAATACTCTCTATACTTCCATAGAACTGAGAAAATTGAATAAATTAAAGTTGATTATAATAATATTATACATATATATAATATATATGAATTACAAATTATGTCACTATAATACACAAAGTGATGAAAATATGTTAATATTTATCTTTCTCGATAATAATATGTATACTTTCATCAAGGAAAGTGAGTAAATTTTAAATGATTAGATTAACCTTAAACATATACGTATACACAAATGTTTATCATCTACAAATTTTGTGTGACCACCCATGACTGAAACCAACTTAGACCCATCTTAACACTGAATTTATTAAGTGATGGGAGTGATCATCTCTAGAAGTGAAAAAATTTCCTCGAGTTTTACACTAAAAAAGAGGTGTATACCTTCAAAGTTTTGATATATTTCAATGCATAATAAACTTAGGGTTAATATGGATGTATGTTTACTAGGATAAAACAAATTGTTTTTCTGTGGGCTAGATTATGTTTCCTTCTAAACATAGGAGTATAAGATAATAGTGAAAACCATTAGGCCGATCTCTCACTGGGGAGACTAGGCCAATGGTAAAATTTCACTCTTCTAAGAGAGGCATAAGATAGCATAGTACTAAGATAGTCAAAATTAAACAGAAAAAAAAAACTGAAAATTTGGTATGTATGAACATGGATGAACTATAGGAACTAGAAATAACTGGAACAAAAATATAGTAGGAACTAACAATATGGGTCAAACTTCGTGGCTAGAACTTGGATGGTATCTTTTTGATCATCTACAATACCTCCAAATAGAGGTGGAATGTAAAGGTCTTGTTCAATACATCCCATCCATTGATCCAGGTTCTTCATATGACAATGTATATGCTCAAGCGAATGTAGAACATCCACCAACTCTCGTGTAGGTCCAATAATGTTTTTCCAAGGAGGAATTTCATGTGCCAATATAAATATATTGTGTTCATATATTGGTTGACGCATTCGTGAGTATTCCAAGAGTCTAGTACCCAATTTGCTACATCAACAAATAGCTTCATCTCTAAGAGTTGTTGCCTTTGAGAGGGTTCCTTATTCCTCTACATAGGTAAGTTCCTTTTAAATGGGGCCTAGAGTGAGCTTGAGAAAGCAGACAACAGTTTCCTCTAGATAGTGGTGCATACATGTGCTTCCATGGTGGGATTTTTCTTGATATTAAGACAATCCACTGAATATGAGAGTGTGTTGATGAGGCATGAAGGAGAGACTGAAAAGGAACATGTGACAGAGGGAGTAGGGAGGGGAGACAAGAGATTCAAAAAGTTGAGCGAAGGCCATGTAGCAACGACATGGGTGAGATAAACGATGTGACGATTATCGCAGCTAAGAAAAATTTATGATAATATCCAAAGGGAGAGGGAGGAAAGCCAACTAGAAAAGGGGTAAGACAATAATTATCGAGCCAAATAAAGAAAAGGTCTAGAAGCTAAGTCCACATAAGAGTATCTAGAATACTAAATCAAATAGATAACAGGGCCATCGAGACTAACCAAAGAGAAAATCATGGGAGGTATGGAAAAGAGCCTAAGAATGAGAGAGGGAGCATAGGACCTGAATGGAATGCATGGCCAAGAGGAGTCTAGTTGACCAACTTCCAAAACCTATTGTTAGGAGAGAGGGGTATTTATACCCTCTTTTCATAAGAGCCTAGAAAAAATTTTGTTGGACCAATGCCTAACCTAAACGAGAAAAGTAGTTGCATAATAAGCATAAGCCTCCCACTAAAATGGTGGCTTCCCAATGGATGTTTCCAGTTTTTGTGAGGCTTCGTCTCAAAGGAGAGAGATTCTGAAGAAATATAGTTGGAGGTGAGACAAATTGGGTACAATGGTCAGAAAGTACATGAAAATTTTTCTCAATCTAGATGAGAATGTAATCCATAACCATAAGTGACACCAACTGGTTCTCCACATGAGTGAAATCTAGATAAACAAACTCTATGCATGAAATGAAATCAAGATGTGAGTGTGGGATGTTCATTGAGTTAATGTTGTGAACGATAGATTGCATGCATATCTTTGGAGTAACACAATCATATTTACAAGTCTTGGTTGTTTCCATTTCCCCAATAGCTAAGCCACGTGGGATGACGACAACCGAACACACCCCTCTTGGTCTAGAAAATTACCCCATCTTGGGATTATAATAAAACATTATTTGTTAATATGTTTAGGAATTACTTAAATTTAACTTCGTTCAACATATTTTCATATAAAACATTATTTGTTAATATAATTTATTTTTATAAACATTTTAAATATATATGTAAAATTTATCTAAACTATATATATATATATATATAAACTTGATAAAACTTTATTTATATTTATATATACGCTTTTTAAAATTGTAAAAACACTTAATTCTCTAAATTACAAAAGGAAAGAAACTTTTATAGAGTGATTAAATTTGAAGGGCTCTTCATAATTTCAATTGGAAGGGAATATATTCATATAGCCCTTCAATCATAAAAAAAAACTGAAAGAGAAGTTGAAAACGATATATTATCTCTACATTTCATTTTCAACCAAATTAATTTCTATTAAATCAATTAAATTCCTAAAACTTATATATATATATATATATGAAGTGTTTACTATGGGTTGTATGATTATTTTAGTACACCACTGGAGTGAAGAAAAATGTGGTAGTGGTAAAATTCAAGAAGACAATGAAGTCGTCCTTAAGGGATATGGAGAGTGACAATCAAAGCACATTGAAACACTATTTAGAATTTGGTTCAAAGAGGAGGAATGCAATTTAAGATTTGGTTTAGACTAACATTTAGTGAACAAAAAACCATTTAAAAAGTAAATTTATTAAAGTAGTATCATTAGATTCTCTTTTCTTCTTTAAGATTCCTTAACAACTATTTTATTTTCATTTATAATATAGATCTCACAAATTGTTTAGGGGACCTCATAGTAGACTTAATTGTGGAAAAATTTAGAAATTCTTTGAATGAAAACCTTTTAAAATTTATTTCACAATATTTTCCATCTATAAAGTCTCACATCTTTCTAAAGTCTCATATTTTCACTAGTGCTCCTCCACAATCATTTTACACCTACACATAAATATGTGAATTCATTCAATTAAAATAAACAAAGATGTAATTGGAAATGCTATTTCATAAAATGGCTTTAAATAAATTTCATAATGATGTTAATTATACTTTAATTGTTGATTTTGGAACTACAAGCATTTTACACCTACATATTTGAATTGAAATAAACTAAAATATAACTAAAGATGTTATTTGATAGAGTAGTGTTAAATAAATTTCTTAATAGTGTTTAATATATTTCATAAATCATATAAAAAAATTAATTTTTAATTCAAAAAACAATGAAGATAAAAATAACTCAACTTCAATTCAAAAAACAATGAGGATAAAGATAATTTTGGACCAGTGATTACTGAGCAGCCCACCAAAATATTCGAAAACAAATTTCGAATAGTGCATCTTAGATAATTGTGAAAAAAAATAAGTTTCCTCCATGGCTGATGTCTTTTTATAATAGAAAATAGCCAAGCATGACTGAATTATCATTCGAATGAAACCAGAGAAGCATCTAAAACGAGAAATAAGAACTGGTAGATATCTCTCACAACACACGTATCTCTAAATCGAGGTCTATTACAGTTTAAGAGGATTCGAAATCATCATTTGTTATTAGAATAGGTTGGCCAAAATATTTAGTTGATGCCCACGAGGATGTGCAATTCTTGAATTTCCATGCAATGCATAATATTATTACTCTCCACCAAATTGGAATTGATTAGAAGGTGTATTGATTAGAAAGTGTATCGAAATTTGAGATTATAAGATTTCATTAAATGAGTTGTGCAGTTGTTTAGCTTATAAGTCTCAAAACATACTTCGAAAAAAAAGAGACATTGAAAAAAAAAGACAAGTCGACAGCAGGGTTCAAGCCTACGCGGGCGAAGCTCAACAGATTTCAAGCTTGTCTTTTTAAGACACACAAACACTTCAACTACTGTGTAGTCAGTTTAAAATACCCCCATCTGACTAACTAAACGAACATTTCCACCGTTGTTTTTATTGTATATTTGCGTGTAATCAGTTTAAGATACACCGATCTGACTAACTAAACGAACATTTCCACCATTGTTTTTATTGTATATTTGCTCAAAAGTTTGTATGAACAAAGAGCATTAAAAAAAAATCACAAAGATAGGAAGAAAACTGCGAAGGGCAAGTAAACTCTGAACCCCGCAAAATGGAAACCATTTCTGAATAGGGTTCTAGCCTAGTTGATGCATTTACATGAGAAGGCCTTAGGTGTTTAGGTGTTTAAAATGTATAAGGAGAATTGTTATATTCACCTAATATTTGAATAAGTTTGTTTAGTTTTTAGTTAGTTGCTAAAGTTAAAGATAGAAATCTAAGTTAAAGTTTAGAAACTTTAGTGAATATTACTAGTTTTTAATATGTCAATTATAAAAATTTTGGTGATATATTTGTAAAATCATTCAAATTTCTAATAATTTTATATAATCCCTATAAAATTTTACCAATTTTTTAAATAAAAATATTTTTAAATTATGAAATTTAAGGAAATTGGTAAAAAAATAAAAATTCATAAACTTTTATTTATGAAATGCTAAAACCTTGATCAGGGTGCCAAGACGGAGATGGTGGAGTTGGACAGTGCCACACAATGGAGAATGTTTGACGACCATCATGCGTTAGGATAATGGAAAGGAGGTGGTGATCCTTACCATGAACATCATTTAATGATAATGAAGAAAGTCGTCCCAAGTCATCAAAGCACGTCAGAAACTGGGAAAGTACGCTGGCAGTGGGGAAGGAAAATTAATATGGTAAGTTGCTATTGCTGTAAGGTTATAGCTCAAACAAGAGAAGGAACTCAGACGGACGCTATGACAGAAGGTTTGCAGGGAGAAGGAACTCAACAACGGGTGGAGGATTACCTGGTATGTAATGGCTTTCGTCACTCTAACTACACAATTTGATTTTCCAGTTCTCATTTCGGAAATGAAAGAAGATGATTTTACAGGGGTTTCCGCAATGTTCTCTGTCTTCTATAAAAGGAATTGGCCATATTCTGTATTCCTCTCTTTATCTGGTTTTCACGCAATGGTAGAGGTGGTTGGTTTGGGGATAGAACCATGCTTCCGTAGCCCTCCCACCCATGTTTTCCATAATCTCAGTACTTTTAAATTGCCTTGGTTAACTCTGATTTTTTTCAAGTCGTATGTATGTATGTTCTAGAATTTCTCTTTTACTATCATGAAAGGCCAGGTAAAGGTTTTCCAAATCTTCCAAAAGTATCAGAGAGAGGAGCCCTGCATGAATTCTATGAATAATGGTATGTTAAGCTGTAGGCATTACTGTGTTTACTGCCAAACCAGGTTTTCCCTAAATTACCTGTGCGCCTCTGTCTGGAATGGGAAGTCAAAGCATGTATATGTTTATTCTCTGCTTCTGTCACAGTCTCAATGGGTCAATTTTTCCAATCAGGGAACTGTTTCTAATTTGGTCATTCTGGTTAAAGGGTTGCCAAACCAATTGTGTAGCCAAATTTGTATTTCTTTTAGATTCCTCCTCTCGTTAAATCAATTGTGGATTACTGTCAGGAATGGGTTTGGAGTGCTTATCCATTTTGGTAATTCTGACTCTCGCAAGCAATATTTTCTCACTCAGATAATAGTGATTCCCGCGGCACTTATTACTAATTCTACGCTTCATGTTATTGATCACTTTCTCTATACAGGGTCATTGTTCATCTCTACAACAGAGCTTCTCTATCAGGCTAGAATGGCAAAAGGTCAAACTGGTAATCGAAAAGAAACAAGTAGAGGCAAGAAGCTACAAACAATTCAAACTGCAGGCTCATGTAAAAGAGGCAGAAAAAGTAATAAGAAAATTATCGAGAACATTGCAGATCTTTATGATTTAGGGAATCCAATCCATATTCGAAAAACTATTCAGGGTTGGGAGAGGCAAAATGATGATGAAGATGATGATTTCAAAGAGCAAGAGGCTAGAATGAATTTTATTTCCGACCCAGGAAATACAAGAGGCAGAATTTCTCTATTTCAACAATCAGTTAAGACATATTGGAAACTGAAATGTGTACTAGCAAAGGCAATGTCGAGCATGCAAGAAAAGGAAGCCAATTCTTCAGTGTTCTTTGAACTTCAACAGATAAAACAAGATATTCGAGAGATGGCCAAGGCACAGATCCAAGCAATTGCTCGAATTGGGAGGATAGAGCATCAGCTCCAAAGCATGCAGCAAGCAGAGATGCCAGGGTCTAATGCAAAGGACCCAGCACCCGTGGATTCTTCTAATGGATAACATTTCTCAGTTTATAGTTTTTTATGTTTTTGGTGGATAATACTTATAGTATCTGTTTCATTTGAAACTTTTATGGTCATAGTAAACTGGTTTTTTATGTTTTTGGTGGATAATACTTATAGTATCTGTTTCATTTGCAACTTTTATGGTCATAGTAAAGTGGTTATAGCTGTAAGTAGAAGGAAAAAACAATATCAATTTTGATTGGGCCAACAGCCGGCTACTGTATACAATAGAATATGTATAACAACTTACTCTTTAAAAAATAGAAAATAAAAAAATACTACAAAATTTAAAAAATAAATAAATTATGAAATGCTAAAATTAACCCTTAATTTTCCCAAGGGTTAAGGAAAACAATGAAATGACCAAGAGGCATAAGTAACCTCCACTATTCGATCTCTTATGTAGCCATAATAGTAACTTTGATGTTGTTTGGCAAGACTGCCAAATGTAAATACAGACTCGCCACTAATGAATTAGGGAGATGCAAATTGCAATCTTTAAATTCCAAAGCAATTAGCCGCCCTTCTCTTCTCTTCTCTTCTCTTACCATGCAAGAGATGGTGACCTAGAGATTGTAATATTCCCAACTATGCAACTCTATTTTTACGTACATGAATTCTTTTAGAAGCTACCAAAATCCCAATTCTGACAACGTTTAACAGAACAAGTGTCTTGTCCTAAACGCCCAAATCTGACAACGTTTAACAGAACACCTGTCTTGCCCCAAACGTTGAAGGCCACCGACATACTGGAAAAGTTGAGAGGAAAGAGAATCATGTTCACTCAGGACGCCATCAATGGTAATCAATGGGAATACTTACTCTGGATTCTCAGAGCTGTGGTCCCTGTTGACAAGAAAAACTTTGGAGCCAAAGACATTTCAGAGCTGTGGTCCCTGTTGACAAGAAAAACTTTGGAGCCAAAGACATTCCTAGGTAAGGTAAAGTTTTTTCACATAAAACAAATCCTCAAATGTATTTATATAAGTTGAATAAATATGATGTTACGGTGAAACGAACTTATTGCAACTGTGCTGCATGATTATGACTATCACGTTGAATTATTTTGGACACCCTTCTTAGTTAAACGATGTCGATATCTTCGTCTTTGAGCATCACATGGATGGATACATTGGATTAAAGCTGCAACGTAAATATTTGATTTGATTTTCAGGTTGGTAAGTTTCTTTTAATTTTCACTAAATATTAATTTTTATAGAGATACTTTACAGCTCAGAAGTATGGGATACTTACTCTAACATTAAATTACACTTTTATTAATAATAATATGAACTTAATTTAATGTTATAGTTGAATTAGAGATTAGTTGATAGATAATATTTTTGAACGTTAATGATAAAAAATAAATAACGATAATAAAGTTATGGTTAAGGTACGCTAAGGATTTTTTTTATGTGAGAGAGAGAATACACCTCAAACAAAAACATATTTATAGAAAAATGGGACCATCAACATTAATAAAACACTTATAAAAGAAATGGAACCATTTCAAATAATTCCACAAATCAAATGTGCTCAACATCATGGAAAACGAAATATTACATCAAGGAAATGTGTAAATGAGTGGGCCCCAAATAAATTGACATCAATATGTCAACTTTTCTACATCTTACGCATTCTTATATATTCCAAAAATATCTTGAAAAAAACATGTGGAACAATTGACCGTTGGACTACTAGATATTCTGGAATGTCCAATCCAGATAAGTTCAACATGGAACAGTTTGGTTAATGGTGTATAGCTTTAGTCGTATTATATATTTTTTAAAATAATTATTAATTATTAATAATAATATAAAGTAATAAATAAATATATATAAATAAATAATGTAATTGTAAACAATAAAATAATAAAATATAATTAAATTATAATGGTGTAGTTTAATTTATAGAGAAAATGATTTTTTTAATGACATGTTTTTTGGTTAATTTTAATCAAAACTCTGTAGAGATTTTTAAAAAGTTGAGTTTAAGTTGTTTAATAGGTCTTACAAGGGTTTTCAACATGTTGAATCTATTTATACATTCAAAATTCCCTTTTAAAAAACAAAAAATCACACTCTTTGTTGAATTTGTTTACTTGAATTTAAGTGGAAAAATTCTTTTAGTATATAATTTAGACTACACCAAAAAGACAATAAAAATAATATTTCAAAGAATGTTCAAAAAAATATAAAATGGTATAAACAGAAAGAAGAAAAATAATATAAAAAATATAAAGATAAAAATTAAATAATAAATGAGTAGAAGAATAAGAAAATATATAAACTACATAGGATCATAATGTGAAAAATAGAATATAGATGTGAAGACATAAAAATAATAATAGTGCAAGTAAATAAAAAAGATTATAAAAGAAATATAGTAATAAAAAAACTTCCCAAAAAAATTAATACATATAGATTTTAGTATAAAAAACTGAAATTAAAAAATAAAAGTAAAATCATTTGTAATTTTAGTTTTAGTGGTTTATTTAATAGTGGATTACAAACATAGTAAAAGAAAATATTAGATAAAGATGGTCTGGAAAATATAAATTTTAGTATCAATGTCAAATAAAAAAAGAAGAAATTGAAATTAAAGCTAAATAATTTCATATTTTCATCTTTTTGTTTCAATGAATAGTAGATTGCATATATAAAGATGTTAGTCTCTCTCACAAAACAATAATAAATGCAAAAATAAATAAATAAATTAAATATTACAAGTTAGGAATTTGTGCCTAACTCTTGGATTGTTCCTCTAAGATAGAAGTTAGTTTAGGTAGCTCCTATATTGGTGTGTGTTTGGTTGCGAAATTATCTCGAAAAAGTGTTCAAGATAGCACATGCTATCTTGAGACACTCTCTCCTCATCTATTTAATTGTAAAATTACGTTCTTTTAATAATAAGAAAATATGTGAGGAAGCCGTGAGGTCGAAGCCTTTTCTGCCATTATTTGGTGTCTGCTTTTTTGTGTGTTTTCTGTATTTTTCTGAGTTAATTTATTTTTCAATATGTGGTATAAGAGTTTTTGGTCGAAGCTGAATGGACCTATGCTAGCATAGGGAGTTGAGTGTTCTCTGCGTGTTCTCTGGAGAAATTTCATCGCATAGTTTCTTCTTCTCGGTCGGAGTCTTCTCTGCTAAGGGGTTAGTCTTCTCTGCTAGGGGGTTCTCTTTTGAGACTCTGTCGTATGGTGGGTGAAGAGCCATTGTTGTCGACCCTGCTGAGTGTCAAGGATGCAGGAACTAGACTAGCATATGGCCAGTGCGTGTGAGAGGAGAACCAATATATAATTAATCGCCATGGGATATTGATAAGGTCTACAACATATTTCTTCAATTTTAGTTTCCCCACGTTGCCTTTTATTTTTTTAATGCTTTCTATGATCAAAGTGAGGGTTGTCAAGGTAAAGCTGAGCGCTGCTGGTGTAAGAATTTAAGGCTTTTACAGTTGTTATGTGAAGTTATTGGAGATATGTTGAGCATAGAGTTTCCTGTTGTGCACTTGGAGAAGGCCGCAACATGGGGCTAGATTAGAACATTAAGCAAAGGCGCATTTCTATTGGAATTTTGAGAATTCCAAGAGAAGAGAATAGACTCTCCTCCTCAACACAGAGAAGTTAAAAAAAATGACAGGAGACAGAGCTTTCAGGGCTTTAAAACTACTTCTATTTCAAACAAAATGATACAAATTTCTTCCTCCTCACAGTGAGGGATTCACAAAATACATATATGGACTGCTACAGACACAGTGCTCTTTAAATACAAACTCTCTGTCTCTCTTTCAAAACGCACACACAGTGCAGTTACGATCTTACTGTGTTATCTCTGGCCTACGAGCTCACACACAGTCAACGGCAATGCAACACAATGGAATTCAATACAATACGCGCGGGCCTTTTTACATTATATATGTGGCACAAAAAAAACATTAAAACAAAACTATTAAACACATACAATGTGCGCCATAGAAGGTGGGGACCACATCGCAATCGCAAAACAACTAACAAGAGCAATCGGGGCACACAACTCAGAAGTTCCAATTGCGACTGGATTGCGGGCGCGATCCAACTATCAACTCCGACATATAATGCTGTCGGGTCCAGAACTTCAATCGCAACATAAAATCCCGATCTTCCGATTGCGATCAAACGACGGATGCGATTGGCACTTATTAACTCCGGCATATAACTGGATCGGGTCCGCGCTTTAAACAATCGCGTGACCAAACAACAAAACTCCGATTGCGATTGAACAATCGGATGCGATGGCGCAATAAATTGTGGCATATAATATGATCGGGTCCGGGACTTCAATCGGGAGTCATAACATATTCCCTCCGATTGAGTCTTGCGATTGAGCCTTGCGATTCCATTCAGGTGTCGCCACGTGGTCAAGTGGACCCACGGGCCTCTGTTATACGGGAGGGCGATTTATATATGTTTCGGTTGTATGTTTTATATACAGCCGTTCCGTTGCGGAACTCTACCATATCAACAAGACACTTAGTTTATAATATATGCATTGCGATTTGCGATTGCGATTTGATCGCATCGCATCGCAGATCTCTTCATCAACAAGACACTGCTTCAAAAAAAAAAACTTTGGTTGTTGAGGGCTTTAAAGCCCGAAATGACTGTCTTAACTCAATCTGCCCCTCCGTAAAGCTAATCTCTGTTCTTCCGTAGACAAAAAAAAAAAAAAAAAAAAAACCGGCTCTGCCCATCACTGATTAATTCTTCTGCAATCCGTGGCTGCGGCCCATCAGGAGTTAAATTCTTCCTTACGGATTCACCAACATTCTTCAATACAGAGTGCTGTGCACTCAATTTCTGTTGCTGCTGCTGCTGTTGCCTTTTTACTTGTTTCTTCTTGTCACTGCCCAAGGCTGGCAGGTGACTTTAATATTTTCAACACTCCCCCTTAAAGTCAGCTGCTGGGTTATTCATCATACCCAAGCATTTCCTTAAAAATTCAAAGGTCTTCTGTCCCAATGGTTTAGTTAAAATATCTGCATACTGCTCCTCTGTTTTACAATGCTGTAAAACAACTTCACCATTATTTACCAATTCTCTGATATAATGATACTTTGTGTCTATGTGCTTTGTTCTTTTATGAAACACAGAATTCTTTGACAATGCAATAGCTGAGCTATTGTCACAATAAATCACTGTGCCCTTTACCTGTTCTTGGCACAAACTTCTCAACATCCTTCTCATCCAAATTGCTTGACACGCTGCTGCTGTAGCTGCCACATATTCTGCCTCTGCTGTAGATAATGCTACAATAGGTTGTTTCTTAGAAGCCCATGAAATGGCTCCTGAACCCATATGAAAAATATAACCGGAAGTGCTCTTCCGATCATCTACACTTCCAGCCCAATCACTGTCAGTGTATCCAACTAATTCCGAATTTTCCGAAGTAGTATATAAAATACCAAATCCTTTTGTTCCTTTCACATACCTCAGAATTCTCTTTGCTGCTTGCCAATGTGCTTCTTTTGGCTTCTCCATAAATCTGGAAATTAAGCTAACAGCATGCATAATATCTGGCCTAGTTGCAGTCAAATATATGAGGCTGCCAACTATGCTTTTATATAAACTTGGATCGAAATCCTTGCTGTTGTCATTCTTACTCAACTTCAATCCCATTACAGTGGGAGTAATTGCAGCTTTGCACTCTTGCATGTTAAATCTTTCTAGAACTTGATTCACATACTTTGCTTGGGAAATAAAAATTCCTTTTTCACCTTGCTCCACTTCTATTCCCAAGAAGTATCTTAATAAACCCATGTCAGTCATTTCAAATTCATCTTTCATGACTGTTTTAAAATTTTCAACAAGGTAATCATCATTACCTGTAAAAATTAAATCATCAACATATAAGACAACAATCAATAACTTATCATCCTTTTCTTTGATGTAGAGGGTGGGTTCTCCCTCACACTTTTCAAATCCATTCTCTAATAGATAAGAATCTATTCTGCTGTACCATGCTCTTGGTGCTTGTTTCAGCCCATAAAGAGCTTTCTTCAATTTACAGACCTTATGCTCTTGGCCTTTCTTCTAATATCCAAGAGGTTGTTCCACATATACCTCTTCCATTAAAACTCCATTTAAAAATGTGGATTTTACATCCATTTGATATACTTTCCATCTATTTTGTGTTGCTATGGACAGCACTACTCTTACCGTTTCCATTCTTGCAACTGGTGCAAAAGTTTCTTCATAATCAATCCTTGCTTCTGCTTATATCCTTTGACAACAAGTTTGGCCTTGTGTCTTTCTATTTTTCCTTCAGCATTGGTTTTGGTCTTGTATACCCATTTAACTCCAATGACTTCTTTACCTTCTGGGAGATCAACCAACTCCCATGTTCTATTCTTCTCTATGGCTTTAATTTCATCATCCATAGCTTCTATCCATTTTCTATCTTTAATAGCATCTTCAAAATGAATAGGATCATCAACTTGACAATACAAAGAAAATAAGGAATTCATACCTTCGTTTGCTTCTCCTTGCTCATAAATTTCTCTAAGGCTTCTGAATCTTGTTCCTCTTTCACTTGGTGTAGCCGTGCTTGATGAAGCACTCAATTCTGCTCCACGTGGTGTGCTTGGTGATGCACTCCCACTTCTCAAGGGTGTTCTTGCTGCCGCTTGAGGCGTCCCTTGCTGTCCTTGTGCTGGTGGAGGTTGTGCTACGGATGGGTTGTTGATTTCAACCACATCTCCCTCATCTTCATCATGAGATAAACAGCTTTTGACATTGACTGTTTTCTCAATGCTTCCATCCCATGCTTCCTCTTCAATGAATTGCACATCTCTGCTTATTACAAACTTCTTTGTGGATGGGTTATACAGTCTGTATCCTTTGGAATCTTCACAATATCCAAGGAAAATGCACTTCTCCCCCTTACTATCCAACTTCTTTCTCAATTTTTCTGGAATGTGTGCATATGCTACACACCCAAAAACTCTCATGTGGGTGACTCCCTGTTTTCTGCCACTCCACGCTTCTTCTGGAACTTTGTTCATCATCGTTTTTGTGGGGCATCTATTTAAAATATACGCAGCACAGTTTGCTGCTTCTGCCCAATACTCATTCGGCAAGTGCTTTGCCTTTAGCATACTTCTCACCATCTCCATTATGGTTCGATTCTTCCTTTCAGCCACTCCATTCTGTTGCGGCGTGTACCTGGTGGTAAACTGCTTGTGTATGCCGTTCTCTCTGCAAAAACGCAGAAATTCTTTTGAGATATATTCTCCTCCTCTATCTGTTCTGAGGACTTTAATGTGCAGTCCGCTCTGTTTTTCTACAAGAGCTTTAAATTGACGAAATTTCTGAAAGACTTCACTTTTATATTTTAAGAAATAAACCCACACTTTTCGTGTGAAATCATCAATGAAAGTCAGCATGTAATTGCTGCCCGAAACAGATGCTGTTTGCATCGGCCCACATAAATCTGAGTGGATTATCTCCAAAGGTGCTTTCGCCCTTATGCTTTTCCCTGAAGGAAAATTTTCTCTGTGTTGCTTTCCCAAGATGTAGCCTTCACATAGGCTGTCAGGCTTTTCAGTCAGTGGTAAACCTCTTACCATTCCTTTTCTGTGCAGCAAATTTAATCCTCCGAAATTTAGATGTCCAAATCTCAAATGCCATAACCAATTTTCATCTTTCTCTTCCTTCTGGAAGGATTCTTGAGTTACAGCTACTACATTCTTTCCTTTTTGCTTCAAGTCAATGTTGAGCTTGAGCGGAAACATTCTATTGCTGGTCATTTGTATTTCAGCAATAATTTTCTTACTTGGAGGAATATCTTTTATGGTGCACACATCATCTTTGAATATAACATTGTAACCTTTGTTTATGAGTTGCCCAACGCTCAAAAGATTACATTTCAGACCTGGAACATAATACACATCAGGAACAAATTTTTGCTCCCCATTCCTTGCTCGAATACTTACTCTGCCTTTCCCTTTGACAAAGATTTTAGTATCAGTCCCTGTGGTCACTTCAGATTTAACTTCTTCATCAAGATTGGCAAACATTGCTCTGTTGCCATTCATGTGATTACTACATCCAGAATCTAAGAACCAAACATCATCTTCTTTATCTTGTGCTACATTACAAGCTAACATCACATTACTTGGGTTCTTTTCCTCTTTTGCTACATTAGCATTCTGCCTATTCTTCATGTCATTTTGCTTCTTTCTACATTCATTGGCATAGTGCCATATTTCTTGCAATAATGACACTGGACATTGGTTTTGTCATACCTTTTTCCTTGAGCATGTTGGTGTTGATGTCCACCTTGCTGGCTGTTGGATTGGCCATGGCTCTGGCTTTGACTGTTACTCCTTCCATGTGAATGTGAAGAGCTGTTCCTTCCACCTCTATTCTGACTTCTGCCTCTTCCTCTTTCTTTTCTTTGACCTCTTCCTCTTCTTGAAGGCATCTGGGTCTTGAAGGCGTGCTCAAGAGATGAGTGTTCATCTCTGCTCAATCTTTGTTCATGAGTTATCAGTGAGGCATGAAGTTCATCCACTGTGAACTGTGAGATATCTTTGGTCTCTTCTATGGTGGTTACAATAACATCAAACTTTGAGGGTAAGCATCTCAAAAGTTTTTCCACAATCCTTCTATCTTCAAGAGTTTCTCCATGGGATCTTATCTGATTGACAATCCCAATCACATGTGTGAAAAATGTGTCAACACTGTCTGACTCTTTCATGCAAAGAGTTTCAAAATCTCTTCTCAGCAACTGAAGTTTTGATGTCTTAACTTTCTCCATACCTTGATAGGCAACTTTCATAGTTTCCCATGCCTCCTTAGATTTCTTAGCTACTGCTATCCTTGGAAACACACTCTCATTTACAACTTGACACAAATAGAAGAGAGCTTTAGCATCTTTCTTCCTATTATTCTTCAATACATCTTTCTCTGCTTGAGTTAAGGCATTAAAAGCCTGCTCATCAGCTGGTTCTATGAAACCATCTTCTACTAGTTCCCACAAGTCTTGTGAGACAAACGGGGCTCTCATGGTAATAGCCCAATAATCATAATTCCTTCCATTAAACTGTGGAAGCTGAACACTTCCAAGATTCATACCAGTGCTTGGTCCAGCCATTGCTTCTTAAACTGA
Source organism: Pinus albicaulis (assembly GCA_034641835.2). Lineage (NCBI taxonomy): Eukaryota > Viridiplantae > Streptophyta > Pinopsida > Pinales > Pinaceae > Pinus > Pinus albicaulis. Next base: position 565,487,402 of record CM076581.1, read on the forward strand.
ACTCAGACTTTAAACAAACTGTCTTTCCTTCTTGAAAGAACAAACTCCTTTTAAATACAAAGCAACAGCACTATTATCTTTGAGAAATACCTGACCTTGACTTCTGTTGAGCTTTTCACGCTGCTGGAGAGAAACGCTGCAACAGGTCTTCTTCTTCAGCTTCTTTGAACTCTTCAAAGAGCCTAGATTAGCTCTGATACCATGTTGGAATTTTGAGAATTCCAAGAGTAGAGAATAGGTTCTCCTCCTAAACACAGAGAAGTAAAAAGAAATTGACAGGAGACAGAGCTTTTCACGCTTTAAAACAAGCTTCTATTACTTTCAAAAACTGATACAGATCTTCCTCTTCAGAGAGGGATAACAACAAAGGTGACTGCTACAGACGCAGTGCACAGAAAACACTCTCTGTCTCTCAAGAACAATACTCTGTCTTTTACATTCAACACACTGCTGTGTATTTCTTCTTCCGCGCTGCTGTGCGAAAAAACAAAACAGAACAATACTACTTACACAGGCTCGCGGGCCTTTTCATTTTATATATGCCGCGCATATATTTTTAACATTTCGTAAAAACTATATTAAAACTTAAAACAAAAATAAAACCAAATACAAAGGAAAGATCCTTTGCGGAACTAATAAAATATGAAATGCCTGACGTACGAGTGGGGACCACTACGCAGTCGGCAATCGACAATCGACCAACGACTTGACAACAAACTTTGTGATCCATTCAATCTTTCGATTGCGATTACACCATGGACTCGATGGCCCGATATTAAATCCGTTGTATAAGACCGCCGAATCCACGCTTTAAACAAAACGTGCGACCAAACAAACAAACCTCTGATCTTTCGCTTGCGATTGGAAACAAGGGCGCGATCCAGCTATTAACTCCGTCTCATAACATGATCGGATCCGCCCTGATCGGGGCACACAATAAAGCCCGCCGATTAAACCTTACGATTGGAACCAAGCGATTCCAATATATTTTTGCCACGTGGTCTTGTGGACCCACAGGCCTCCGCTGCTGTGGGGGTGATTTATATATATGTTTCAATGTATTAAATGTTCCGTTTGCGGAACTCTTCACATCTGCAAGACATTTGATTAATACAATATGCGATTGTGATTGGACCGCATCGCATCGCGGCTCCATATCAACAAGACACTGCTCCAACATAACTTTGCGATTCCAATTGGCATATAAATGGTGGGGACCACTTGTCCCGCCAATTCAAAAATAAAAGGACTTCCGCCTGTTAAAAAAATTTCCATTCATTCTGGTTTTTGAGGACTTTAAAGCCCGAAAGGACTGGTTTTAATATCTCTATTCCTCTGTAGAAAAGATCTATGAAAATCTTCGTCCTTCCACTGTGAAGAACGGCTCCGCCCATCACTGAGTTAATTTCATTTGCAATCTGTGGCTGCGGCCCATCAAAATTAATTCATTCCCATTCTTCTTCAATGCAGAGTGCTGCGCACTCAATCTCTGTTTCTGCTGCTGCTGTTGCCTTTGTACTTGTTTCTTCTTGTCACTGCCCAAGGCTGGCAGGTGACTTTAACATTTTCAACATCATATGCGAAGGGCTAGCTGCTCATGTTCGATTCCCCGCATATCCAAATTATCTGGATATTTAGGGTTTTGATATCTCTGAGCTGTTTTATCTTCTGCACCGCATCTCCAAATTCTCTGGATATTTAGGGTTTTGATATCTCTGAGTTGTTTTATCTTCTGCACCGCATCTCCAAATTCTCTGGATATTTAGGGTTTTGATATCTCTGAGTTGTTTTATCTTCTGCATCAAATTCTTTCAATATATATTGCCTTCTATTTTCTCTTCTTCCCTGGGAGAGATTCGACCTCTGCGCCAACGGTACATGGTTTGCGGTTTATCGGGTTTACGCACTCATTGCAAACTTTGGAACACCTCAGTTATATGGGGTTCAAGTTTATGAACTGGAGAATACCATTTTTAGAATTCTGTCACTAAATTCATTTCCTTATTCTAACAGAAAAAGGGTTTGCGGTTTATCGGGTTTACGCACTCATTGCAAACTTTGGAACACCTCAGTTATATGGGGTTCAAGTTTATGAACTGGAGAATACCATTTTTAGAATTCTGTCACTAAATTCATTTCCTTATTCTAACAGAAAAAGGATTTGTTGTCATTTGTTCTTTCGCTCATAGCTATCCAGCATTGCTTTTCGTTCATATCTTGCTCTGAGTTTGGTATCACATCGCTCACAGCTATCCAGCATTTCTTTTTGATCATATCTTGCTCTGAGTTTGGTATCATGTCTTGCTTGTGCCCAAATTGGTCCTGCAATAACAAAAGCCAACTACATTAAAATATTTTATTGCTTTTCGATGCAACTTGCTTCCTCTCAGTTTAGTATCATATCTTGCTTGTGCCCAAATTGCTCCTGTATCATAGTAACCATATCAAGGTATTTACACAAAAATCAATGGATATTAACTCCCAGAAGTTGAAGATTAATACTCAATATGGGCCTTATGCTGTCGCGCTTTTAATATTTCTAGGTTTATTTTAATGTTGAAGTTAGGTTTATTAACATAGAAGAGAAAAAACTCAGGATGTATGTAGGCTCATTTTCCCATTCCCAAATTTGATGTTTAAACATTTGGTACCAGCGCATTTTGGTACGTTCACCTTTTGACTTGTGGCCACATTTTAAAATTCGTCCAGACTACATTGTTTATCCAAATCTGTCTATCGTTAGTTTTATAACAACCAATGCGCTACAAATCTGTTTATCTTTCGTTTGATATCGATCAATGCGCTACATTTTGTTTAAATTTTTATGTTCCCATTCCGTTCCAATACGATTTATAATATTTATATATAATATAGATATAAAGTTTTAAATAAATTTAATAATATATTTGTTAATATTTACATGTCATTATTATTATTAATAGTTGATACAATGTATATAATCAAAACAAGGCCAGAAAGGATTCTCTTCCTATCAGCTTTAATGATGGTGAAAATTATTACAATTAATTATATTATACTTGTGATTAATTATCTTTTCATAAACGACTCATATTGTGATTTTGAATAGCAAGATTATGTAAATATTTATGTTTGGTCATATTTTCTTTGTTTGAGGAGGTCTTGGTAAGGAAATTCTTAGTTTATTCTTAGTCTATGGGAAGTTCTCCCAAAATGTGTCTTATAAAATGTTAAAATAACTATGAGAAAAAATTTTAGAAAAAATTTTAAAAAGAAAATGACCATAATCTTATCTCTAATATGTTTTGCTTAGTGGATCTTAAAACTCTTAAAGTTGAGACAAAATAATCTAGTATATGTTTTGGACCATATAGATTTGCAAGAATTACTTATATTTTTCAAAATAGATATACAGTTGTGTCAAATATATCTCTTCCTTTAAAGTCATCTCTTCCTTTAAAGTCACCATACTCTTATGATGTATTCACATTCCTTTATCTTATTTCTAAATCAAAACCGGCCCCTACCTATAATAAGAATTTGATAAATGTTATTCTAGTAGCAATTTAAAATATCTCACTTGATAGATATTATTTTAATAGCCACCAAAAATATCTCTCTCTACAACTTCAAAATATTCTTTCACAAAAAATATCACCTTGTACTTTTCAAAGATGCTATTGAATTTATCTTTTTCTTGCACATGTTGGGGTTCCAGTGTTTTGGCCAGATTGGCAAGACTAAAAGACCGGACAACATCACAACCACTTTGGGGCCATAGGATCTAGCCCTCCTGGGCCCAGAGAGGGATCTCTCCAATAAAGCATAGAATGATATATCTTTGAAGCTCAAAATGAGGTATTAGGCTAGGTATGAAGCTCAAAGGGGGTTTAAAATGATTTGGTTGGTTGTTGGGTTGGTCATGAAATCATCGACTGAGAAGGTAATGGAAGGAAAGGAGCAAAGCAGCAAGACAAAAGGACAAAATGCTTCAATGGATGTACATTTCATGCTTGTAAATTGTTTCTCATAATGTTTCAATGGTTGCATCTAATTATGTTAATGAAGTGTCCATAAAAAAGGGCCTAAGTTAATTTAGGATTTGCATCCAAGGTCTTCCTAGCGTAATAACTCCATTTAGTTAAAGGGTATTGCTGAAAAATCAAAATTGGGGTAAGTAATTTGTTGTAATATCAGCTCAAATATGAATTCCTAATTATTGGATACCAACCCTATAGAATTTTAATTATCCTTTTAAGCAAATAATCCATAAGCATGTTATTTAGAACAAAATCAAATTAGTCACTCTTGAACACATTTAATTGCAACATAATTAATAATTAGCTTATTGGAAATTGTGGTTCCTAAAGCTTGACATTTATTCATCCCACAAAATACTTTATATTTTAAAGGTGATTTTAGTCATGAGAAGCACGTATTATGGTTGTATGTTTTGGATCTTGATAAACTATGAATCTTGTAGCTTTGAGGATAAGTTAGTATATTTAGGGTGCAGTGTAAAGGATACCTATACATATATATGACCTTGCATTAAATTTTATGTCCAAAAAAAATAAAAATAAAAATAATATCGCATTTTCATTCAATATAATATTTCTCTATAATAATGATGGTAGGTAAGGTGGGACATTACAAAAATGTAGTTTTTGAAGCTGAATGAGGTTGTTGAGAAAATAAAGTTTACCCACAAGTAGGTTTGATTCATATGTTTCCATTAAGAAACCCATCTCCTTCAATCCGATGAATTGAAAATTTTGAGATAGGATCTTAGGGGTTGTCAACCATTCGTTAAATTTTAGCTCAGGGGGGACTTAATAAGATTGAATAACCCTGAGTTGCTCACTAAGCATAAAGATACATTGGATAACACATTTTATAGAATTACTCCACTAGAGCCTCCATGTTTGATCCATTAACCAAACTTTACTCCGTGCAAGATGATATTGCTAGGTTTTTCCTTTTTAATTTTGTCTCTAACAAGTTTATTTTCCATTGATATTGAGACCCCTTAGGTTTGAAAAAATCACTTTCATTGAGAAGGAAGGATGGGGTGAGACTACCTTGAAATCCAGGTAATATTATGTATATTGGCTAGAATATTCCCTAACTATTGTATTAACTCCTTTCTAGTTTTCCTCCCTTGTCATTTCTCTCCTTTAACTCGTTTGAGGGGTTGTATTGAATCCGAAGATTGAGAACAATAATGAGGAGTTGTGGGAGCCTACACTCTCTCCAAAAGGGTGAATTTAATCTTGATATATGATTGTTATTGTAGTATCTCGAACAGGGTTTTCTCCTATACCTCAATTTCATCAAAATCTTTTATGCTTACATAATAACTTGTATCCATTATAACTTATTACAACATTGTCTCTGTTATAATTTATTACAACATTGTATTTGCATCATGAATTTCAAGCTTTGTATATGTTATGTACTCCATTTTGTTATATGGGTTATTAACTTTCTCTTTAGAAGCTTCTTGCATGGGCTTGGGTTGTGGTAGCAAGGATTCCTTAGCAGAATTCTGACGTTTTGCACCGAATCTTGCTATGGATATTTATCTGAAAAGCTGATTTAGACTTCTGCAAGAATGCAATAAAATATAGAAATAAATAGAAACACAGAGATTTAGTAGGAGTGACACTTCATTTCATTAATATCAAATACTGAAAAATTCTTAGATACAGAATGGAATATAAACTTTTGTACAAACACCAACAATGATAGATTTATGCAAAATTTTGCATGTCATGTATGTGCTCTGAAGATTTTATCTGTGTCAATCATCAACAAACTTGAGATTGTTGGGACCTCATCTGAATTGTATCTGCTCCAATATTTTAAATGACTTGACCTCATATATAGGGTTTTGAATGAATTTTGGAAAACATCGGCTCAATCTGTTGTTTTCCATGCAATGCTCGAGATTGGGTGCATCCATTCTGATCCAAAATGGATTTAGTTTTTCCTCCAGATAAAAGTCTTCAAATGAAGGTGAAAATGGAATCAAGTTGAAGTTCTCGGCGATAGATTTCCAACAGTGTGAACGGCACGTGAAACTGACTTCATATGAGGAAGTTGTGGCAAGTCAAAGTTTCAGTGCAAACTAGGGAAAAATGGAAAAAGTCAAAGTCAAACAGTCAACGGTCAACGTTAAAGTCAATAGTGTGATGTCAGCGAGACATGTGTCGTCTCAGGAATGCACCATTTGTCCAGGCTGATGTTGACCGTTGAAGTCAACAGTGTGATGTCAGCGAGACATGTGTCGTCTCGGGAATGCACCATTTGTCCAGACTGATGTCATCGAGCTTAGTGACATGTCGAGATATGATTGATTGATATGGGCCAATCCAGAGCTGACATGTGGCAGCCCAGAGTTTTTCCCAGTTTGACCTTGTTTGCAAAATTATGGAGACAAGGGAGAATCGAACCCCTAATCTCTTGGATTGCTAAGTTTTCATTGGAGTCCACACACCGGTTAGGCCAGCACTTCAAATAAGGTTTTGTATTTAAATTTGGGCACATATATATGTAATATATATCAAACCAATGCATATATAATAACATTAATATATGCAATAATATGTTGATACATATTAACGTATTCTTCGCAGATTTATTGCCGCATATAAGCAAACCTTAGGATAGACATTATCCAAGGTTTAAATGCATTGTTATATATAATACAAAATCGTCGCATATCTTAAATCCACTTCCAGAACCTTAATTAATGTCATCGCATATATTTACGAAACCGCTGCATTGTATCAAGGTTATGATATGTATCAACATGACCGTCGGGAATTACATTTAAAGCCACTGCAGATGTGTATACAAACCGCCGAAGCACATTAATAAATGTTGCAATATATATAGTTCGAAGACCGTCAAACACAAAGTTCATGCCGCGATATGTAAAATATAATATATATGTTACTATATATGTAATACAACGGACGAGATTTTCAACGGAGGGGCCGAGCGTAGGTTTTGAACTGCCGACCCTCCAAAAGTTATATAAAAAATGGCTTCAAACTCAGCGCTAAGACCAGTTGCGCTGCTGCTTGGGACTTGTTAAGTCCATTCTCTGACCGATAACTATGTTTTGTGCAGGTGCCGAACCAGTCAACCACTAGCGCGCAGTCTGAGGCAGTGTTGTACAGACAGAAGCGGTTTTGCAGAAAGGAAGAGTGGTTTTTGACTTTCAAGGGGGTCTAGAAGTCATTGTGGCCAAACATAGGGAAATGGGTACTCATTTTGACTAGAATTCCGAGCCGGTCATCATGGTAAGGTCTATTTCATCATTTGAGTCTCACTTTTTGAGCTCATGTTTGTAAAGCATTTGAAGACATAATATAAAGGTCAGCACTAAAAGCTAAAGGACCAGGAGACATAGCCAGGAAGTCTAGTGAACTCCTTATTAAATTTTGCCGTGTTGATATGTTTAAAATGTGTCTTTAATGGCTTATGTCATTTATGTTAATTGCAATATTTTCGATCTATTGCATAATATAACATAAGAAAGTTCACATAGATGTCAATAATTCCTTTTTCATAATTCATATCAATTTCACCTCATCATTTTTTGGTGCGGTGCTCGATATTGGGGGCATCTATTCGACCTCAATCTATCTATTGTTTTGTCATTCGATGCTTGACATTGGGGAATCTATTCAAACTCGATCTATTGTTTTTCCATAGGGCGCTCGAGATTGGGGCATCTATTCGACCTCGATCTATTGTTTTTCATTTCGATTCTTGACATTGAGGCATCTATTTGACCTCAATCTATTGTTTTTCATTGCGGTTCTCGAGATTGGGGCATCTATTCGACCTCCTTGCGATGGATTTCCAAGGGGGTGAGGATTGATGATGTGATGTTGTGACCCCCTTCTTGTTGTGTGTGGAGCATGATTATCTTCTTTATTTTGTATGACAATGTTGGAGCCCTATTCTAAGCAGGGTGGAAATTCCGATGTAATTAAACACCGCCTCGGGGGTCTAGGGGGGGTGGCAACACCCCCGAAAATAAAAAAAATATGAAAATTTTCCTTGTAAAAGTATTGTAATTTCTAGTCAATTGACCCAGATTTTATGCAGGAATGCAACAAAATACAGAAATAACCATGAACATAGAGATGCAGCAGAAATAGTGCTTCATTTCATTAATATCAAATAACATAAATATGCTTACAGGCATAATGGAAATAAAATAGCTAGGGTGCTGGTAGCGAATTTATGAGAGGACATGTGATGGCTACAGACCTCTGAACTGAGTTACAATGAGGCTCGAGCGCCTATTTATTATTTAGAAACAATGGGAAATCCTAAACAGCCAAAACCCTAACCCTAGGAGATGAAGCGCCAAAAATATGGGCCCTGTTTGGGTAAATTGGTGTTCCAACTTCCCAGGGGCGTAACTTTGGCATACGATCTCCGTTTGACGCGTACCATACCTTGTTAGAAATACCTATCTGAGGAATACTAATGTTGAATGAGAAACATTGGTTAGTGGACTGATGTTGCTCTCCGTTTTCCCAAAAAATGTCGTTTAGGGCCTCAAAACGGCTCTGGAAGTTCAGGACCCGAAAAACTGCTAAAAATAGTAACTTGTGCCGAAATTGAAAAACTGAAAGAACTGATGGTGGGGGTTCAAATGGAATATGTGGGTGGCCACCAACATCCACCTGGATCATTAAGTCCCCAAAACGGCTCTCGGAGTGGAGGACCCGAAAACCTGCTAAAAATAGTAAGTTGTGCTGAATGTGAAAAGCTGCAAGAATTGATGGTGTTGGGTCCAAATGGAATAGGTGGGTGGAGCACGGAAATATCCACCTGTGATCATTCCTCCCTCCTTGCGAAGCAGATGGTCCCATTGCATTGAGTGATCCCTGCGTGAGATAGAGGCAAATCTCGGGCTGAAGGTGAGTATTAGATGTGTTGAAGATGTCATGGGACTGTGGGTGGACATCTTTGGATAAGCATGATGAGTAAATTGTGGTTTCTTTATCAACCTCGGACAGGTACATGTTTGGATTTTGTATGTGTAGTTGCGGGGATGTATGTGGCATACATCGACGGTGGTGCGTTGGAGTGGAATCAATGGAGTGTTTGTCTTGACGATGTAGGGAGGGAACTGCTCTGGTGAGGAGAAAATGTCACTCGTATTCCTCCATGACTTTGTCCATCTGATGCTGACCATGCGAGGAGCGCTTGTTTCGAGGTTGTGGCCACAATATTCTTCTTTCCCTATGTGAGTGAGTTGTCGGGAAAATGAATTTCGTGGTTTGACGCAATCTTACTTGTGTTCTTTTGCGGTAGTCAAAGAGATGACGGGAGGCGGTACTACCTCCCGGGTATCACTGTATAAATTCTTTCCCAAAAGTAATAATAACAACACGAGGCCCTAGACTCCCCATACACAACATGTCACCTTCACAAGTATGGTTGGCCCAATAATATGCATCGGCTACCATCAAGAGGGAGCAACATCACGAGAATACCTCATCTGTGGACGAAGCTGATCACTATACGGAAGGCGGCACTGTACGCGGTCTAGAGATCTCTGCCTTGGGTGGAGCCACCCGATGGTATATGGCTACAAGTGTACTATGGTCGGTAGGCACGAGCCGCTTCCACGACCCTCTGCTTGGAAATACGAGGTTCTTTTGGCTTGCTATCGATGAGAGAACTGTGCAGGCGGAAGGACCACTGTCACCCCATACGCAGTGGAAGAGCGCTCCCCCTCCCTCACGGGTCCTGCGGACCCTCCCTCTAGATCTTGGTGTTGGCAACAATGCCACTAGGATCTCATCAATGCAGTCTACTTCCCTTTTTCATTGTCTTTCGTTTGTTCTAACTCAAGATCGAGAAAATGCATCTATTGTCGAGTGCACTTAGATCGGCCACCAAAGGCTGATTTGGCCCAACTACTCGTTTGTCTTTGTCAAAGAGTGGGGGTTGTTATGAAATTCACACCACTTCCTTGTGTCCTTCTTTGGATTTGTGGTGTTTTTTTGAGTCACATTGCTTTGGCCTTGCCCCTTGTTTTTCGGTTCGGGGGCACCTTTCAGATTCGCAGATCCAAAGTCTCGCTTCTTCTGCTTAAATTTATGCTCGATCTTGGCGGCATAGCTATATGCCGTGCCAAGAAATGTAATGTCGAGGAACTCCATTCCTCCTGAATGTGTTTGTGCAGACAACCACGGTACTTGAGCACAAAATGTCTCTCTAAATCTTTAATACCCATCTTTGTGCACAGGGTATGGAACAGATTCAGCAAGTTCACATAGATGTCAATAATTGATTTTTCATAATTCATATCAATTTCACCTCATCATTTTTTGGTGCGGCGCTCGATATTGGGGGCATCTATTCGACCTCAATCTATCTTTTTTTTTGTCATTCGATGCTTGACATTGGGGAATCTATTCAAACTCGATCTATTGTTTTTCCATAGGGCGCTCGAGATTGGGGCATCTATTCGACCTCGATCTATTGTTTTTCATTTCGGTTCTTTTTTGACAGGGCACATCTATTTTGGAGCCATCTACTTGTTTTTATTCAGGTTTTGAGATTTAGGCATCATTAGGCCTCCTTTGCGATGGATTTCCAGAGGGAGGTGAGGATTCGTCGGTGATGTGTGTCCCCCCTTCTTGTTGTGTATGGGCAGCGATTATCTTCTTTATTTTGTATGACGGTGTTAAGAACCTGTTCACAGCGGGGTGATATAAAAAGTAATTATTACCGCGCAAGGGAGATACAGGGGGGGTGGCAACGTCCCCGAAAATAAAAAAGAAAATTTTTAACTTGTAAAAGTATTGTTAATTTCTAGTCAATTGAAAAGTCAGTTTTTATGCGGGAATGCAACAAAATGAAATAACCATGAACATAGAGATCATTTTGGAAATAACACTTCATTTCACTAATATCAAAGAACTGAAATTTGCTTACAGACAGAATGGAAATAAAACTAGCTAGGTCTTTGTGTGAGTATATGAAGACATCTGATGGCTTTCTGAGACCTACGGCCCGGAGTTACAATGAAATGGGGCCTATTTATCATTTAGAAACAGTGGGAAATCCTAAACAGCCAAAACCCTAACCCTAGGAGATGAAGCGCCAAAACTATGGGCCCTGTTTGGGTAAATTGGTGTTTCAACTTCCCAGGGGCGTAACTTTGGCATACGATCTCCGTTTGACGCGTACCATACCTTGTTAGAAATACCTATCTGAGGACTACTAATTTTTAATGAGAAAAATTAGTTAGTGGACTGATGTTTCTCTCCGTTTTCCCAAAAAATGTCGTTTAGGGCCTCAAAACGGCTCTGGAAGTTCAGGACTCGAAAAACTGCTAAAAATAGTAACTTGTGCCAAAATTGAAAAACTGAAGAACTGATGGTGGGGGTTCAAATGGAATAGGTGGGTGGCCACCAATATCCACCTAGATCATTAAGGCCCCAAAATGGCTACGGGAGTGGAGGACCCGAAAACCTGCTAAAAAATAGTAAGTTGTGCTGAATGTGAAAAGCTGCAAGAATTGATGGTGTTGGTCTGAATGGAATAGTTGGGTGGCCACCGATATACACCTAGATCATTCCTCCCTCTTTAGGAAGCAATGGTCCCCATTGCGTTGAGATCCTGGGGTGAGGCAAATTCGTTGAACTTAGTATTAGATGTGTTGAAGATGTCATGGACGTGTGGGTGGACATGCTGGATGCATTTAGTAAATTTGGTTTCTTTATCAGCCTCAGACAGTACATGTTTGGATTTTGTATGTGTAGTTGCAGGATGCATGGCAACATCAGGTGGTGGTGCGTTGGGAGTCATATCAATGGAGTGCTTGTCCTGACATTGTAGAGGAACCTCTATGAGTGAGGGGAAAACTTCCTCGTATTCGTCCATGACTTTGTCCATATGCTGCAGCTGTGCAAGGGAGCCCTGTTTCGAGGTTGTGGCCACAATACTTTTCTTTCCCCGTAAGTGAGTTGTAAGGAAAATGAATTTCCTGGTTTGGGAAACAATCTTACTGCGTTGTTTTGCAGTGGTCAAAGAGATGACAGGAGGCGGTACTACCTCCGGTATCCTGGACAAGTTATTTCCCAAAGTAATAATAACGACACGAGGCCTAGACTCATACACAACATGTCGCCTCCACAAGTATGGTTGGCCCAATAATACATCGGCTACATCAAGAGGAGCAACATCACACAATACCTCATCCGTGAATGGCTTGATATTGTACGGAAGGCGGCACTACTGGCGGATGCGGAGATCTCTCCTTGGGTGGAGCCACTCGATGGTATACGGCTGCGGGTGTGCTATGTTCGGTAGGCCGAACCGCTTCACGACCTCTGCGGGAAATGAGGTTCTTTTGGCTGCGCTATAGGCGAGAAATTGCAGCGGAGAACCCTTCACCCACATCTGCGACTGGAAGAGGCGCTCCCCCTCCTCTGGGTCCTCTAGACCCTCCCTCTGGATCTTGGTGGTGGCAACAATGCCACTAGGATCTTCATCAATGATCTACTTCCCTTTTTCATTGTCTTTGTCTGTTCTAACTCAGGATAAAAAAATGCATGTAATTCAGGTGCCTTTAGTTCGGCCACCAAATATTGTTTGGCCCAACACTCGTTTGTGCTGTGAGTGGGGTTGTTATGAAATTCACACCACTTCCTTGTGTCCTTCTTTGGATTTGTGGTGTTGCTTTGAGTCACATTGCTTTGGCCTTGCCCCTTGTTCTTCGGTTCGGGGGCACCTTTTAGATTCGCAGATCCAAAGTCTCGCTTCTTCTGCTTAAATTTATGCTCGATCTTGGAGGCATAGCTATATGCCGTGCCAAGAAATGTAATGTCGAGGAACTCCATTCCTCCTGAATGTGTTTGTGCAGACAACCACGGTACTTGAGCACAAAATGTCTCTCTAAATCTTTAATACCCATCTTTGTGCACAGGGTATGGAACAGATTCATCAGTTCGTGCACATCTTGATCCTTCTGTTGTCATAGCGTGGTCCATTGGATGTATTTGTCCTCATAGCTCCCCATGGGGTAATATTGTTCCTTGATTCCATCTCGGAACGAATTCTAAGTGGGTGTGGCCAAGAACAGAGAGGGTTCCCCTTCGCCCTCTTGGTCACGGTAAGTTTCCCACCAGTATTTGACATGCGAGGCAACTTTGAGGAGTGCAAAAATAATCTTTTCTTGGTGAGAGAAGTCATGGACCGAGAAATAACCTTCCAGCAAATTTAACCATCTGTCTATGGCATCTACATCTATTTTTCCTTCAAATATAGGAATGTCAAAGTTTACCTGTACCTTGAAGGGAGTGGCGCCTCCAGAGTGGTTGTTGGATGCAGATAAGCCATATGTGGGCATTCGTTGAAGGATTTGAGCAAAGCTATCCATCATCGCGTTCCTTTGTTTATCGAGGGCCTTCTCGAGCAGTGTTTTGATAGGATCTCCTGCTCCCTCGTCTTTCTTTTCTTCCACCATGGGAGGTCATCTGGGTTTGCGAGGCTGATCTTGCAAGGGTTCAACCAGATCGAGCCCTAATTCCTTATACCCTGACTGCGTTGGGGACATGCAAAGAAAAACAAAGAAAGAGCAGACCCGCTCTGATACCACTGATCTGGATTTTATGTAGGAACGCAACAGAATACAGAAATAACCATGAACATAGAGATGCAACGGAAATAGTGCTTCATTTCATTAATATCAAATAACAGAAATATGCTTACATGCATAATGGAAATAAAATAGCTAGGGTGCTGGTAGCGAATCTCTGAGAAGAGATGTGATGGCTACAGACCTCTGAACTGAGTTACAATGAGGCTTGAGGGCCTATTTATTATTTAGAAACAATGGGAAATCCTAAACAGCCAAAACCCTAACCCTAGGAGATGAAGCGCCAAAACTATGGGCCCCGTTTGGGTAAATTGGTGTTTCAACTTCCCAGGGGCGTAACTTTGGCATACGATCTCCGTTTGACGCGTACCATACCTCGTTAGAAAGACCTATCCGAGGACTAGAAATTTTGAATGACAAACATTGGTCCATGGAACCATGTTGCTCTCTGTTTTCGCAAGCGTCATTCAGAGACCTCAACTGACTCAGGAAGTTCGGGACCACGAAAAATTGCTAAAAAATAATAACTTCTCATAAAAGGCGAAAAACTAAAGAAGAAGAACTAATGGTGGGGGTTCAAATGGAATAGGTGGGTGGCCACCAATATCCACCTAGATCATTAAGGCCCCAAAACGGCTCCA